>JAACNH010001540.1:0-69100 GCA_019447015.1 Hymenochirus boettgeri | reverse complement strand
AGGTCATGGTATATCTGTTGTATTCAATTAGATCAACTGGACTTGAAATGTAGTTCTTGAAGACGTTTCGCTAGTCATCCGACTGGCTTTCTCAATTCAGAATGACTTGTACAAGAATCTGTGGCAATTATGTACCCTGGAAAATCCCAATTAGCATATCACAGCCAGGTGTTAAGGGTGTGATTGGATAGTGGCTAAGAGGTGTTATAGGAACGCCCAGAGTAAGGTGTTAAAACAGCATTGTACATGGCAGACAGTTGGTGTCTACTTCCAATGGTAAACTGGAAGTAGAGGTTTACAGAAAACCAACACACACAGGAAGTGGTGAGGCGCTATGTCCGGCTAAGGTTTAAGGAGTTCAGGGAGCCGGGAGTTATATGACGGCACAGCCTGATTTGATATATTCCTTATACTCTGCTGATTAAAACAATGTTTTGGTTTTCTAAGTAATCTCTAAACAAACATATAAAGTTAGTAAAATCTGTGATTACGCTTGCAAGTCCTGCCGTTACTTTCACTCTCACCCTTTCCGCGACGAGATACAGGGTAACTGATTGGACAGATCTCTTTGTGGGTGAAGCACATTGACAGTTAGAAAAAGACTCACACAATTAACTGTGCCCTTTTCTAATGGATTGAAAATCTCTCTGCAATCAGCGCAGGTCAATGTTTAAACTCTGTTACTAAAGTAAACAGTCTACTTCGTATCTGACTAAAGAAAAGCGCAAGTTAAAATGGAGAAGTGTGGTCTAGTCCTTACTGAGCATGCCCAGGCCATTATACAGTTGAGGGGGCAGATGAAGCATATGAGAAAACACAATGCCCCCGAACCTCAGCAACCTCCCCCCACACAGGTTCTGACCCCCACACAGGTTCTGACCTCACAGGCACATTTCACACCAGTTTCCCAAGCTGCTTCTTCTGACGGGCCCCAGTGAAGTGGAACATCTTGCCAGCTCCTAGTTCTTTAGAAGGGGCCCTAAAATTTAATGAAAGCGGATGCTGAACCAGACCCGATGTAGGAAAAAGATAGAGGGAACAAGAAACATTATGGTCCGCCCCCAAACATCATGGCCACACCCCCAGACATCCCAGGTCTGTTCCCCAATCATACCCACATACACAAACATCCTGTCCACGCCCCCAAACATCACAGGCACGCCCCCAAACTCCACACTCACGACCCTAAATGGCACAGCCACGACCCAGACTGTCCACACCCTAGAATGCCGTTCCCCCACCCACCGCAACATCGCTGACATGCCCCATCCACCTATTCAAACTGGGACGGTTGGGGGGTATGGACAGGAATTACCTGCATTACCTGGACTTAAGCACCAGACACACACTGCCCACATGTCACACACTTCACAGACAGTTACAACTAAAAGCTGAAGCCGGCTTTAACAACACAGACAAAGAGCCGCACGTCACATGATCAGAGACACTGACGCCTGTCAGTCACTCAAGTGCTGAGATATTCAGTTGCAATCAACATGTTTTCCCAACAGCAAATTCCATGTAGCATGTTCACGAGTAGGTTCACCACAACATTTGTATATTTAACTGATAACGTTGTATGTAAGGTTTTGCAATAAACATGTGTTATACGTCCCTCAACAATGTTCATGAGAGTTAAAGTCCAGCCCTCTAATAAAATGGTTAATCCCCCCCCCAAACACCAAAACCACAATAGTTAGGAAGATGAAAGGTATAAAACCTGAAATGCAGCACAATGTCATGTCCTGTTTCTGCTTCTTGGTTCTTCCAGTCAACAACTGTCAGTCATAGGATGGCAGATGACATCACAGCCAATGACTGAATTTAAATCCCCTCTGAGCCTCTGCCGGGAGAAGTTTTCCCTTCTGGCTGCCTCCATTGCAGGCATGGCACCCACATTACGCCCCTAATAGTTGGGCTGCTAGGATTGGGCTCCATCACGGTGGCCCCCATTGCACGAGTTGCACCCTCACATCTCTCCCCACCAGGAGGGGTGTGATATGAAAATGGTCCTGCATTGGTTGCTGCCAAGGGAGAGCATAGGGGGGCGAGGTACTCTAGGAGGGGATGAACCCCCCCTCCTGGCAGCTCCCATTTCAGGCATGGCACCCACATCACGTCCCTCCCATTAGCTCCCATGCACCTCTTCCTGGTGGACCCCACTCCTCTCTCCTCTCAGCACCCTCTCTCAGCAGTCCCTGCCCCCCCATGCACCCTCATTGCACAATCGCCCCTACATCTCGCCCCAACCCGGCAGGGGCATGGTGTAAGGCTGATGCATGCATCAGTGGCTGGTGGCAGTGGCATAGGGGGAGCAGGGTCTGTCGGTAAAGAGCACTGAGAGAAGGGGGTCCACCTCGCAGACCCCTCCAGGTGCCCCCATTTCATGGTCACCGGCAACCAACATTGCAGATATGGCACTCACATCAAACCCCTCACAGTGGGGCCACTGGAACCAGTGGCTCCCATTGACCCCTCGCCCCTAATGGTAGACTCAACATTTCCAGGAGGTGCGTCTCCTCCCAGCAACCCATCCCAGCGTAATGCCACTGCTAGACCCCTGGCAGCAGTGGCACCTCCTCTCAGAACCCTTTCTCAGTGGAGCCAACAACCCCATGCCACCCTCCAAGCAGCCGTCACACCTACATCTCTCCCCACCGGCAGGGTTCGGATGTAAGCGTCGCACATTAATTGGCGCTTGAAGAAGGGGGTCCTGCGGTCAGCACAGAGTCCGCAAGGAGAGGGGGGAGTGGGGCCTACTGGGATGGGGTGCTGGTGGGTAGAGTGGTCATCTGGGAAGGACCGATAGGACCCTTCCCATGCAAACCCTAGGGAAGGGCATGATGTGGGTGCCATGTCTGCAATGGGAGCTGCCAGTAGGGGGCATGGGGGGCGTCCGCTGGGAGAGGGTACTATGAAGTTACCCATGCTGGTAGCGTGGAGTCCGCCAGTGGAAGAGGGTGTGGGGCCCACTATGATGGCTGCTCCCCCGCTCCCTCCTGGCAGCCCTTATTGCGCAAGTCAAAACTACATCATGCCCCACCGGCAGGGGCATGATGTAAGAGTGATTAATGCATTGGTGGCTGGTGGGTGGGTCTTGGGGGGAGCGGGTTTGCCCGTAAGGGGCGCTGGCACCCAGTCCCAGTGTGGAGTCCACACTGCCAGCATTGGTACCATTTACTAGTGGCAGGGAGGAGTGGGATCTACCGGGATGGAGTTCTGGGAGGAGGTGCCCTGCTCTACTCTGCGCCCCCTCTTATTTGCCCCATGAACCCCCCCTCCTGGCAGCTCCCTTTTCAGACATGGCACCCACATCACGTCCCTCCCATTAGCTACCATGCACCCCTTCCTGGTGGACCCCACGCTTCTTTCCTCTCAGTATAAGTGATCTTATGGTTATTGTATAAACCAAGGTCTGTCGGTTGAAAGTACTTTTTTATCAGCACGGAAAGTATTGCCGCAACGATGTGCAGTGGTAGTATCAGCGTTGTGCGCCGGCGACATTAACATATTCATTGCGTTAAGTCCGGGATGGTGTGCGCCGGCGACATTAACATATTCATTGCGTTAAGTCCGGGATGGTGCCAAAAAGAGAAAACGACTGAGAGCGAAAGTAAAAAAGTGATCTTGGTAAAATTGGTAAATGCTGGAAAATAGTCTCACATCCCCCGACCCTTATTAGTATCATGATGCTGGCTGGACAATTGCGGCGTTTCTTGCTGACTTACTGGCGCAGCGTTGTTTTATTTCCCCTCAGCAAGCCTGACTGCCTCTTTGGCGCAGCGTTGTTTTATTTCCCCTCAGCAAGCCTGACTGCCTCTTCCCTCCACCTTAGATAAAAGTCTTACCGTGCCTTTTGGGAGCGGCGCCCCTGGCCACCACTTAATAGGAATCTATACTTGTCCTGGTCCTAATTTCTAGATAAATACCTGTAAGAATCCCTTACTCCTTACTCTCTGGTGTGTGTGGTGCTGCATGTCCAGAGTGGAGACCCGTATAAGCATTCCTGTTCATTTTTACCATTCATTAAAGGTGATGCATTTAGATTATGTCTAAGGATGTTTTCCAGGGCCGTTTCTGTCTTGGTGCCCTAGGTGCCCTCCCACCCATGATCCTCCCACTCAATTCCTCTTGACAAGCTTCTGTGGATGTTTCTTTATAGTGGGTAAGAGGCGCACGCTGTACCAGGTGGGGAAGGTGGGCGTGACATAGAACAAGAGGGAAGGTGGGTGTATAGGGGGAGATAGAACAGGAGGAGATGGTGGGTTATATGGGGACATAGACAGAAGGGAGGGTGTTTTATAGGGGACATAGACAGGAGGAGAGGGTGTATCTTATATACTAACCTAAGGCTATAAATATGCATGGACGCATTTGCACAAGTGCTGCGTCAATCAACCACATCCCACAATGTGGGAGGGATTGGTGGAGGTGCAGGGGATGCTTGAAGTATGGTGTTTGATAGGGGACAGGAGGAGAAGGTGGGCTATAGTGGGATATAAACAGGAGGAGATGAGTTTATAGGGGAACTAGAACAGGAAGAAGGTGTGTTATAGGGGGAATAGAACACGAGGAGAGGGTGGGTTTTTTAGGGGACATAGAACAGGAGGAAAAGGTGGGTTATAGGGGGACAGACTAGGAGGAGAAGGTGGGTTATAGGGGGACATAGAAAGGGGAAGAAGGTGGGTTATAGGGGGACATAGAAAAGGGGGAGAAGGTGGGTTATAGGGGACATAGAACAGGAGGAGATGGTGTTTTATTGGGGAATAAACAGAGAGAGAGATGGGGTTATAGGGGGACATAGAACAGGAGGAGAAGGTGGGTTATAGTGGGACATAAAACAAGAGGAGATGGTGTTTTAAAGGGGAACATAGAACGGAAGAGAGGGGGGTGAATAAGGGGGACATAGAACAGGAGGAGAGGGTGTGTTTATAGGGGACATAGAACAGGAGGAGTAGGTGGGTTATAGGGGGACATATAGAAGAAATAATAGATAGAATAATAGTGATTGATTAATATGAATAAAGAAGTTAATACAAAGATATATAGAGTTAGAATGAAAATATATAGAACAGGAGAACTGTGGGTTATAGGGGGATAAGAGAGAGAGTGGGTTATATGGGTACATAGAATAGAGAGAAGGGGTTAGAGGGGACATAGAACATGAGGAGAGGTGTGTGGTTATAGGGGACATAGAACAGGAGGAGATGGTTGTTTTATAGGGGGACATAGAAAGAAGGAGATGGTGGTTATAGGGGACATAGAACAGGAGGAGTAGGTGGGTTATAGGGGAAATAGAACAGGAGAAGCTAGGGGTTATAGGGGGATATAGAACAGGAGGAGAAGGTGGGTTATAGGGGGACATAGAACAGAAGGAGAATGGTGTTTTATAGGGGGACATAGAACAGAAGGAGATGGTGGGTTATAGGGGGACATAAAACAGGAAGAGAAGGTGGGTTATAGGGGGACATAGAAAAAGAGGAGAGGGTGGGTTATAGGGGACATAGAAAGGAGGAGAAGGTGGGTTATAGGGGACATACACACAGGAGAAGGTAGTGGGTTATAGGTGAACATAGAACAGGAGGAGAAGTCAGGTTATTTGGGGACATAGAAAAAGGAGGAGAAGTGGGTTATAGGGGAACTAGAACAGGAGGAGAAGGTGGGTATAGGGGGACATAGAACAGGAGAGAGAAGGTGGGTTATAGGGGACATAAGAACAGGAGGAGAAGGTGGGTTATAGGGGGACATAGAACAGCAAGAGAAGGTAGTGGGTTATAGGGGGACATAGAACAGAGGAGAGGTGGGTTATAGGGGGACATAGAACAGCAGAAGGTAGTGGGTTTTTGCGGGATATAGAACAGGAGGAGATGGTGGGTTATAGGGGACATAGAACAGAAGGATTAGGTGGGTTATAGGGGACAAAGAACAGGAGGAGAAGGTGGGTTATAGGGGTACATAGAACAGAGGGGGCGGTTGGTTATAGGGGACATAGAACAGGAGGAGATGATGGGTTATATGGGGACATAGAATAGGAGAAGAAGGTGGGTTATAGGGGACATAGAACATGAGGAGAAGGTGGGTTATAGGGGGACATAGAACAGGAGAAGGTAGTGGGTTATAGGGGACATAGAACATAGGAGAAGGTGGGTTATAGGGGGACATAGAACAGAGGGGGCGGTTGGTTATAGGGGACATAGAACAGGAGGAGATGATGGGTTATATGGGGACATAGAATAGGAGAAGAAGGTGGTTATAGGGGACATAGAACATGAGGAGAAGGTGGGTTTAGGGGGACATAGAACAGGAGGAGAAGGTGGGTTATAGTGGACATAAAACAAGAGGAGATGGTGTTTTAAAGGGGAACATAAAACAGGAAGAGAAGGTGGGTTATAGGGGGAATAGAAAAGGAGGAGGGGTGGGTATAGGGGACATAGAAAAGGAGGAGAGGGTGGGTTATAGGGGACATAGAACAGGAGAGAAGGTGGGTTATAGGGGGACATGAACAGGAGGAGAAGGTGGGTTATAGGGGACATAGAACAGGAGGAGAAGGTGGGTTATAGGGGGAAATAGAACAGGAGGAGAAGGAGGGTTATAGGGGTACATAGCACAGAGGGAGCAGTTGGTTATAAGGGACATAGAACAGGAGGAGAAGGAGGGTTATAGGGGTACATAGCACAGAGGGAGCAGTTGGTTATAAGGGACATAGAACAGGAGGAGAAGAGGTTATAGGGGTACATAGAACAGGAAGAGACAGTTGGTTATAGGGGGAAATGACAGGAGGAGAAGGAGGGTTATAGGGTACATAGACAGAGGGAGCAGTTGGTTTAGGGGACATAGCACAGAAGTGAAGGTATTCTATGTAGTACAAGCTGCCTACAAAAGTGACATATCCTGAGAACATGCAATACCAGCTGGACAGGGAAGTGTAGAATTTGGATTATCACCAATCTCCAGTTTACATAATGAGGTCACCGCTCATCATGACAGTTGCGATATGTTTAACCATCATAATAAAGATGTTAGTGCATGTGGATGGAAGGTTTTGTCCTCACCCTAGTTATTACATGGCTATTTCACAGTCATTCATGGACTCTTAGCAGCTGATGGAATAAGAAGTGGAAAAGTTTGTGTGTGCTATAAACAAGCAGCTTTTTTACAGGGTTATACACCCATATACAATTACCGACATCTTAAAAGAGGCACAGTATTGCTAAGTAGTGAGACCTCCTTCTTAAATGATCATAACTGACTGTGATCGTACATTTATGATTGCAGCCGTAAAATTATTTTCCCAGAGTATTACTATTAACATTTTCAGCTGCCAGCATCGACATGATATACAGTATGTACCAGCATTGTCATGATATACAATATGTACCAGCATTGACATGATATACAGTATGTACCAGCATTGACGTGATATACAGTATGTACCAGTATTGACATGATATACAGTATATACCAGCATTGACATGATATACAGTATGTACCAGCATTGACATGATATACAGTATGTACCAGCATTGACATGATATACAGTATGTACCAGCATTGACATGATATACAGTATGTACCAGCATTGACATGATATACAGTATGTACCAATTGACATGATATACACATGTACCAGCATTGACATGATATACAGTATGTACCAGCATTGACATGATATACAGTATGTACCAGCATTGACATGATATACAGTATGTACCAGCATTGACATGTATACAGTAGTACCAGCATTGACATGATATACAGTATTACCAGCATTGACATGATAAAGTATTACCAGCATTGACATGATATACAGTATGTACCATGACATGAATCATATGTACCGCATCGACATGAATACAGTATGTACCAGCATCGACATGATATACAGTATGTACCAGCATCGACATGATATACAGTATGTACCAGCTGGACCATTGAATATACAGTATGTACCAGCATTGACATGATATACAGTATGTACCAGCATGACATGATATACAGTATGTACCAGCATTGACCTGATAACAGTATGTACCAGCATTGACATGATATACAGTATGTACCAGCATTGACACGATATACAGTATGTACCAGCATTGACACGATATACAGTATGTACCAGCATTGACATGATATACAGTATGTACCAGCATCGACATGATATACAGTATGTACCAGCATTGACATGATATACAGTATGTACCAGCATTGACATGAATACAGATTGACCAGTATTGACATGATATACAGTATGTACCAGTATTGACATGATACACAGTATGTACCAGCATTGACATGATATACAGTATGTACCAGCATTGACATGATATACAGTATGTACCAGCATTGACATGATATACAGTATGTACCAGCATTGACATGATATACAGTATGTACAGCATTGACATGATTACAGTATGTACCAGCATTGATATGATATACAGTATGTACCTGCATTGACACGATATACAGTATGTACCAGCATTGACATGATATACAGTATGTACCTGCATTGACATGATATACAGTATGTACCAGCATTGACATGATATACAGTATGTACCAGCATTGACTGATATACAGTATGTACCAGCATTGACATGATATACAGTATGTACCAGTATCGACATGATATACAGTATGTACCAGCATTGACATGATATACAGAATGTACCAGCATCGACATGGTATACAGTATGTACCAGCATTGACATGATATACAGTAGTACCAGTGACATGATATACATATGTACCAGCATTGACTGATATAACAGTATGTACCAGTATTGACATGATATACAGTATGTACCAGCAGTTGACATGATATACAGTATGTACAGCCTGAGAATACAGTATGTACCAGTATTGACATGATACAGTATGTACAGTATGACATGATATACAGTTATGTACCAGCATTGACGTGATATACGTATGTACCAGATTGAGTGATATTACAGTATGTACCAGCATTGACATGATATACAGTATGTACCAGTATTGACATGATATACAGTATGTACCAGCATGACAGATATACAGTAAGTACAGTATTGACATGATATACAGTATGTACGCATTGTCATGATATACAGTATGTACCAGCATTGACATGATATACAGGATGTACCAGTATTGACATGATATACAGTATGTACCAGATGACATGATACGTATGACCAGCATTGACGTGATATACAGTATGTACCAGTATGACGTGATATACAGTATGTACCAGCATTGACGTGATATACAGTATGTACCAGTATTGACATGATATACAGTAGTACCGCATTGACATGATATACAGTATGTACCAGTATTGACATGTATACAGTATGTACCAGCATTGACATGATATACAGTATGTACCAGTATTGACATGATATACAGTATGTACCAGCATTGTCTGATATACAGTATGTACCAGCATTGACATGATATACGTATGTACAGCATTGACAATATACAGTATGTACCAGCATTGACATGATATACAGTATGTACCAGCATTGACATGGTAACAGTAGTACCATATTGACATGGTATACAGTATGTACCAGCATTGACATGATACCAGTATGTACCAGCATTGACATGATATACAGTATGTACCAGTATTGACATGATATTACAGTATGTACCAGCATTGACATGATATACAGTATGTACCAGCATTGAGATGATATACAGTATGTACCATATGACATGATATACAGTATGTACCAGCATTGACACGATATACAGTATTACCAGCATTGACACGATATACAGTATGTACCAGCATTGACGATATACAGTATGTACCAGCATTGACACGATATACAGATGTACAGCATTGACATGATATACAGTATGTACCAGCATTGACATGATATACAGTTGTACCAGCAGTTGACATGATATACAGTATGTACCAGCATTGACATGATATACAGTATGTACCAGCATTGACATGATATACAGTATGTACCAGTATTGACATGGTATAAGTATGTACCAGCATTGACAGATAACAGTATGTACCAGCATTGACATGATATACAGTATGTACCAGTATTGACATGATATACAGTATGTACCAGTATTGACATGGTATACGTATGTACAGCATGACATGATATACAGTATGTACCAGCATTGACATGATATACAGTATGTACCAGTATGACATGATATACGTATGACCAGCATTGACATGTATACAGTAGTACCAGCATTGACATGATATACAGTATGTACCAGTATGACATGGTATACAGTATGTACCAGCATTGACATGATATACAGTATGTACCAGCATTGACTGATATAACAGTATGTACCAGCATTGACTGATATACAGTATGTACCAGTATTGACAGGATATACAGTATGTACCAGCATTGGCATGATATACAGTATGTACCAGCATGACATGATATACAGTATGTACCGCATTGACATGATATACAGTATGTACCGTATTGACATGATATACAGTATGTACCAGCATTGACATGATATACAGTATGACCCAGCAATGACATGATATACAGTATGTACCAGCATTGACACGATATACAGTATGTACCGCATTGACACGATATACAGTATGTACCAGCAATGACACGATATACAGTATGTACCAGCATGACATGATAACGTATGTACCAGCATGACATGATATACAGTATGTACCAGCATTGACATGATATCAGTATGTACCAGCATCGACATGAATACAGTATGTACCAGCCATGACAGATATACAGTATACCAGCATTGACATGATATACAGTACTGTACCGCATTGACATGATATACAGTATGTCACCAGCATTGACATGATATACAGTATGTACCAGCATTGACATGAGATACAGTATGTACCAGCATTGACATGATATACAGTATGTACCAGCAATATGACACACGATATACAGTATGTACCAGCATTGACACGATATACAGTATGTACCAGCATTGACACGATATACAGTATGTACCAGCATTGACACGATATACAGTATGTACAGCATGACAAGATACAGTATGTACCAGCATTGACACGATATACAGTATGTACCAGACATGACACGATATACAGTATGTACCAGCATTGACACGATATACAGTATGTACCAGATTGACAGATAACAGTATGTACCAGCATCGACATGATATACAGATGTACCAGCATCGACATGATATACAGTATGTACCAGCATCGACATGAATACAGTATTACCAGTATGAATATATACAGTATGTACCAGCATCGACATAGATACAGTATGTACCAGCATCGACATGATATACAGTATGTACCAGCATTGACATGATATACAGTATGTACCAGTATTGACATGATATACAGTATGTACCAGCATCGACATGATATACAGTATGTACCAGCATCGACATGAATATACAGTATGTACCAGCATTGACACGATATACTGTAGTACCAGCATTGACACGATATACAGTATGTACCAGCATTGACACGATATATAGTATGGACCAGCATTGATATGATATACAGTATGTACCAGCATTGAAATGATATACAGTATGTACCAGCATTGACACGATATGCAGTATGTACCAGCATTGACACGATATACAGTAGTACCAGTATGACACGTATTACAGTATGTACCTGCATTGACACGATATACAGTATGAACCTGCATTGACACGAATACAGTATGTACCAGCATTGACCTGATATACAGTATGTACCAGCATTGACATGATAAACAGTATGTACCTGCATGACACGATATTACAGTATGTCCTGCATTGACACGATATAACAGTATGTACCAGCATTGACACGATATACAGTATGTACCCCTAGATTGACACGATATACAGTATGTACCTGCATTGACACGATATACAGTATGTACCTGCATTGAACGATATACAGTATGTACCTGCATTGACACGATATACAGTATGTACTGCATTGACACGGATATCAGTATGTACCAGCATTGCACATGATATACAGTATGTACCAGTCATTGACACGATATACAGTATGTACTGCATTGAATGAATATACAGTATGTTCTGCATGACACGATATACAGTATGTACCAGCATATGTATAACACGATATACAGTATGTACCCAGCATTGACACGATATACAGTATGTACCAGCATTGAATGTATACAGTATGTACCAGCATGAATGCATATAAGTATGTACAGCATTGACATGATATACAGTATGTACCAGCATGACGATAACAGTATGTACCAGCATTGACACGATACAGTATGTACCAGCATTGACATTATATCAGTATGTACCAGCATGACACGATATACAGTATGTACCAGCATTGACACATGTACAGGATGTACCTGCATTGCACAGATAGAACAGTATGTACCAGCATTGAAATGATATACAGTATGTAACCAGCATTGACGTGATATACAGTATGTACCAGCAATGACGTGATATACAGGTATGTACCAGCATTGACGATATACAGTATGTACCAGCATGACGTGATATACAGTATGTACCAGCATTGACGTGATATACAGTATGTACCAGCATTGACGTGATATACAGTATGTACCAGCATTGACGTGATATACAGTATGTACCAGCATTGACTTGATATACAGTATGTACCAGCATTGACGTGATATACATATGTACCAGCATTGACTGATATACAGTATGTACCAGCATTGAGTGATATACAGTATGTACCAGCATTACAGTGGATATACAGTATGTACCAGCATTGATGATATACAGTATGTACCAGTGCATGATATACGAATATGTACCAGCATTGACATGATATACAGTATGTACCAGCATTGACATGATATACGTATGTACCAGCATGACATGATATACAGTAGTGTACCAGCATTGACAGATGATAGTCAGTATGTACCAGCATGACACTGATATACAGTATGTACCAGCATTGACTATATACAGTATGTACCAGCATTGACAGATATACAGTATGTACCCAGCATTGACACGATGTACAGTAGTAACCGCATCTGACATATATACAGTATGTACCAGCATACGTTGAATATACAGTATGTACCAGCATGACGTGATATACAGTATGTACCAGCATTGAATGATACGTATGTACCGCATTGACGTGATATACAGTATGTACCAGCATTGACGTGATATACGTATGTACCAGCATGACTGATTATTACAGTATGTACCAGCATTGACGTGATATACAGTATGTACCAGCATGACAGTGATATACAGTATGTACCAGCATTGACTTGATATATGAATGTACCATGACATATACAGTATGTACCAGCATTGACATGATATACAGTATCGGACCCGCATTGACATGATATACAGTATGTACCAGCATTGACATGATATACAGTATGTAACCAGCATTGACATGATATACAGAATGTACCAGCATTGACATGATATACAGTAGTACCAGCATTGACATGATATACAGTATGTACCAGCATTGCATGATATAAGTATGTACCAGCTGACATGATATTCACAGTATGTACCAGCATTGACATGATATAAAGAATGTGTACCAGGCATTGACATGGATATAAAGTATGTACCAAGCATTGACATGATATACAGTATTGTACCAGCATTGTATTTTTCATGCTATACAGTATGTATCCATTGACTGATGTCATTGACATATACTGACATGAACAGTATGTACCAGCAATTGCATGATATATCAGTATGTACCAGCATTGACATGCATATACAGTATGTACACAGCATTGACATGATCTACAGAATGTACTCAGGACATAGAACAGGAGGAGAAGGTGAGTTATAGGGGGACATAGAACAAGAGGAGAAGGTGGGTTATAGGGGGAGATAGAACAGGAGGAGATGGTGGGTTATATGGGGACATAGAACAGAAGGAGAGGGTGTTTTATAGGGGGACATAGAAAGGAGGAGAGCAGAGTCCATATAGGACTCTGCCTCCTATCTGGCCTCCGGGAGAAGTTTGGCATGCGTACTGCAGCCCTTCTCTCCCTCCCTCTCAGGATTCCCTGCCCCTACCATAAAACCCTTTTTACCAAATATTTGATCATAATAACCATGAAATACCATAGGTAAATATTTTATAAAAGCTGTAGATGTAAATCTGATTGGTTAGAGAGGTGTGTGAATCTGATCAAGGTTGCTGGCAAAAGAGAATTAAAATCATTCAGTACTCATGAAAACCACTGGGTGCTTGATTTTGGATTTATCAGTTATTTATACAGAAAGTAGTTGATTTCTGCATTATCATCTTGGTATATATTTACAGCAAGATTCACCTAGAGCCACACTTGCTTTGGGCAAATCTCCCATTGCAGATTTATTAGCGGTTGCGCAGCTCTGGGTCAATCTCGCCTGCACGTAACACCAGCTAGGGTTAAATACTTACATGCGCACAGAAGCGCAGCCTCAGGTAAATAGGATTGAGATGGCTAAGGTACTCGTGCAGCCTCCGCAAACCAAGGCTTAATGTCACGCTAACCGATCGTAATTTCTTTAGCGCGACTTTTAAGATGCAGCGCCACCTGGCAAATGAGGCTGTTAGTATTTTGTTCTATAAACACTATATTAAGTGTGATGCATTCTTGTGAGACTACAATCCAACCTAGGCCTCGTTCACGCTAGAGCACATTGGAAAATAGAGTTTGCAATTGCGTGCGTTCTGCAGCGTTAACGCACAACGCATGCCATAATTTTCAATGGCAACACTGTCTGTTAACGCACTAAAATGCTGCATGCAGTGTATTGAATGCAACTCACTACATCACAGAGCTTTAATGTAAACAGCTGCATTCATTTTTGCGTTTTGGTGCGATGTAAAATGCATGAAAACACATTCTAGTGTGAACAAGCCCTTAAAGATATGGACTATAAAGATTTATTTAAAATTTATTAAAGTGCATGTACACCCAAAAATGCTACTTTTAATATAATGTTCCTCTGCCTTCCTCATCCCCAACTGCCATGTTAAAACTAAAAAAACTTTCAGATTCATACTTTCGGATTCATCCCTTCACTCCTGCTCACTCTTCTTCCCCTCTCTGCTAACTCGAAACGACGAGGGGCTGGACCTGCAGCCGCGTCTGTGATTGACTGATGGTTGCGGGTGGGCAAGGCAGAGGAACATTATATTAAAAGGGTTTTACGGTAGGTAGAAGGGCAGCCAGATGGGATCTGGAGGGAGAGAGGGGGAGGAAAGGGTTCACCTGCGCATGTCACCATCCCATCCGGAGGCAAGACAGGAGGCAGAAACTTTTGGACAGGAAGACAGCTCCTACTCTTCAGTTTTCTTGACTTTGGACATGGACTGCAGAAGAACCAAGCAGCAGGGATGTTCAATTATTTGTTTAAAGGAAAGCTAAAAGCATTAACAAGAATGCATGTGCGTTAAATGGCTTCCATAAAATTGCAGAAATCACCCCCATATTCCTTTTACTTGCCTTTATATGTAACACTGCCTTGTCAGTAATCTGTTAAATGCATGTTGCAATTTGGTTTTACTTTGCACAGTCTCTTTACATTTATTCTTGTTTTTGTGATCTGTCTGCAACTGCTATTTTTATCAGTTTTACATTAATTTGTAACCAGATATGTTGTTATAAGTTCTGTTCTGGCAAAGATATATGCCTCCTCCCTCTGCTCAATGAGCATTTTAAAAGTTTAAACACATGCAGGGGAGACAACTGGGGGGAAAGCAATTATTTGTTAACTGTGATGTCAGCAGTCACAGCTTTGATTTGGCTAGTAATACATCTAATAATGTGCTTAATATATCAGTTGGAGTTTAGGGAAGGTAAATGACAAGTTATTTTTGTTGGACATGCACTTTAAAAGGCTAAAGGCTCCTAACTCAAGGAGTGGTGTTCGGGATGAGATGTATTTTGTAGTTTTTGGACTTGTATAATAGTTCTAAAACAGTAGTCAATGGATACTCAAAATGTTTACATTGAAATTTGTGGAAATTAAACAATGCTAAAATTAAAAAAAAAATAAACCTCTTGAGTATTGTTGATACGCTCACATGTTTGCATAAATATGTTTTCCCATGTTTCCCCCACCTATTTGCTGTGTTATAGACCCTAATTACTGAAGGATCTGATTTTTGTATGTTTGATACATGTGTTTTCATAGTTGCTTGTAAAGATAGTTTTGATTCCTGAGAAATCACGGTGGTAATTACTCTTGCTTTGCCCTTATTGTAATTCTATTTGTGGGTAATTGTAATTCAGAGCTCTCACGGTTGCTGCTGTAAACCTCTCCTACCTTTTAATCAACAGTAAGTTGTCATTCCTTTTCCATCACTGCAGCAATAACCACTTGCTGATTAGTAAAGTGGCTGGAAATCACAGCTGCGGCCAAATAATCATCTGGTTCTGTGATTGGTCCAGATCACTTGTAAAAACTTTAATCAAGGACACGAAAAATGACCAACTTTTTGTTCTCAACCCTTTTTAATGAAAATGGGGCTTAGATTCTGTTTACCAATATAACTTCTTATTAATATTTATAAATATTTTAATAGGACAATGCAAGTTTTCTATTATACATCTTTCTGGTCTATAATACAAAAGTTTAATGTCACCAGCTATATATAATACAAAGAAAGTATGACCTCTCATACTCATCAGCACAAAATAAAAAATATGGTCCTTTTCAGGTTTTAAATTCTGCCAGTCTTTTTCCTGGCTTCAGCACCATGTTTAATAAAGGATTAGTCCAAGACTAACCTGGCAAATGAAAACTGTACGTGCTGTAGCTCCTTAACAGAATGATACTGTGTGGTAAGAATAATCAATCTAACATCCCTGCCCCAGGTACTTTCTATTTTTAAAAAGTTAATTTTTAGAGTATACTTTAAAATGGGGGTAATCTCTCTTCCAATGTTATTACTATGGTCCCCAAAAGTTTTACATTAGTAAAATTTTTGGGGACCATATAGTGCAGTTTATATGGGATGGGACCACATATCTGAAGGCCAGGCTTCTCCTAGGGTATGTTAAAAGAACACTAAACTTAAAAAAACAAGTATTTGGCATCTGTTTCTATTATTCACAGGCAGGTGAGAGCGCTTATTCCCACCTCCCTGTGAATGATAGGACGCTCGGGGGACCTGGAACTTACCTTACTGTGCTCCTCCCACAAGCCACTCCTGGACAGAACAGCTGTTCTGCCCCGATCGCACGCCCTATCTTTTGTATTGGCGCTCATGTGCCTAAGATATTGAACACTGAATCTCAAGAATAAAAATAGGTTTTTATGAATATGGCTAAAACCAAATAAAAAAATCTACTTCTATATGGGATTGTATTAAAATAATTGCATTGGGACATGAATAATGATTATTAAAGGGACTGTAAACTCCCCTAAACTCCCAAAAATAATTCTGTGCCATTCGTTTCTATTATTCACAGGGAGGTGAGAACGCTTATTCTCACCTCCCTGTGAATAAAAGGACGCTCGGAGGACTTGGAACTTACCTTACCCGCCGCTCCACTCGCAGCCGCTCCTTCACTGAACAGCTGTTCTCTCCCGATAGGGCGCGTGGTCGGGACAGATCAGCTGTCAGTGAAGAAGCGGCTGCGATTGGAGCGGCGGTAAGGTAAGTGCCAGGTCCCCAGAGCGTCCTATTATTCACAGGGAGGTGAGAATAAGCGTTCTCACCTCCCTGTGAATAATAGAAACGAATGGCACAGAGTTGTTTTTGGGGGTTTAGTGTTCCTTTAAAGTCTTCACCAAAAAGTGCTGTAACTGTGAGATATAAGGTTAATTTACTGCTTTAGGGCTAGGCCACACTGCTGCGTTTTTTGAAAACGTGGCAACGCACCCGAAAACGCG
Source organism: Hymenochirus boettgeri (assembly GCA_019447015.1). Taxonomy (NCBI): domain Eukaryota; kingdom Metazoa; phylum Chordata; class Amphibia; order Anura; family Pipidae; genus Hymenochirus; species Hymenochirus boettgeri. The sequence goes on along the minus strand of JAACNH010001540.1, from coordinate 51,223 downwards.
TGTTTTTGGGTGCGTTGCGATTGTGTTCTGCATTTTAAATCGCATCCGTTTTCCTTTACCTAACGAAGAAAACGCATGCGCAAACGCAACAAAACCGCACGTGAAATCGCATGCGATTCCACCTGCGATTGCTGCGCAGTGTGGCCGTGCCCTTAGTGAGGTGACAGTGTTACCACTTTTTTTTCTGGTTTAAAGCACACTACCACATTTACCAGAGGTTAACAAGATTAAAAAAACAAACAAAAAACAGACACCGCAACCTATTTAATATAGTGGTTGTGGCTGTTTTTAGTGTGACTTGTAACGCAGCTATTAATTGATTTTTTAGTCACAGATCATATAGAGCCTGATTGCAATTTACCCACAGTCACAACTGCTATATTAGTGCCAGGAGCAAAGGCTCTCTTTAACCCTTTAAGTGCCACAGATCGTATAATTATGATCTGTGCAGTAAAGAACCAAACTGCCACAGATCGTATATATACGATCTGTGCATGTCCCTTTAAAAAAAAAAAAAGCCGGTGCTAGGGGCGATTGGGGGGCAGCATTAAACTGCCCCTAGCCCCCTCGATCGGGAGATATCATACCTCAAATGCTGTGACCATATAGCAGCAGCCGGTCCCACGAAGATGGAAGACAGCAGAGCGGAAAGGGAGACCCCGGTGACGTCATGGAGCTTCCTCCTTCAACGGGGTCTTCCCTAAGAGTTGTAAGATGCAGTACCTTAGCAAAGACTTAGAAAAAATATGGGGACAGAGATCAAAATTTGGTGATCACTTCTGATCTTTGCCAATGAATGAAAAATCACTTACTGGAAAATGATTTCCGGGAAATGATTTTTCCGATCGGATTTCGAATTGGAAAACGGGCATTTATGATCAGATTGAATTTTTAGGATCAGTAAAGTGTGCAAAAACTTGTGTGACTCTCCGTACTTACTGGTTTTCACTAAAATACCTCTAAGGGGGAGTGGGGGTGGGGATGGGTTGTGGCGTTTTTTGATTTTTTTTCCTTGTAATTGCAATTGCACATGCATCCCATTTGAGCTAGTTGGTTGCCTCGTCTCTGTTCGCACCCACCCATATGGCATACAGATTAATTCAGGACATGTGGGAGATTGCAATTTAGTGGGTTATTTTACTTGCCAAGTGGGTTTAGGTAGGATTTCAACCTTTGAGTCCTCTTATTTTTTCACAAAATCATTTAAAAGCATTGAGTTCTATGAATAACAGCATCTGGAATTCTTCATGTATATATGAAAGCATGACACCATTACGTAGCTGAAGGTGTGTAGATTCCAAAAATATATACTTTGTGGGGGGTATTTACAAGTTGAATAGGCTGTTCAAATTACAGCACACGCCACTGTGTGCACCCACGCATATGGCATACCGTTTGATTCAAGACGTGGGAGATTGACATTTAGCGGGGTTTTTGCTTGTCAAGTGGGTTTAGGTAGGATCTCCGAGTTCTATGGAGTACTATGTCTGGAATTCTTCATGTATGTATGAAATGCACCTTACGTAAGTGAACTTGTGTAGATTCCAAAAATATATAATTTGTGGGGGGTATTTCCAAGTTTCGGGGCTGTTTCCTTTGAAAAAGTGTAGGCAGTTCAAATTACAGAGCACTTTTTATTTTCCTTGTTATTGCACTTGGGCATGTGTCCCATTTGAGCTAGTTGGTTGCCACGTCTCTGTGTGCACCCACGCATATGGCATACCGTTTGATTCAGCACATGTGAGAGATTGACAATTAGTGGGGTTTTTTGCTTGTTAAGTGGGTTTAGATAGGATTTCAACTTTTGAATCATATAATTTTATTTTTCACAAAATCTCCTAAAACCACAGAGTTCTTTGGATTACTGCGTATGGAATTCTTCATGTATGTATGAAATTTTGGCACGTAGCTGAAGGAGTGTAGATTCCAAAAATATATAGTTTGTGGGGGGAATTTCCAAGTTTCGGGACGGTTTTCTTTGAAAAAGCGCACTTTGGTTTTTTTTTCTTGTAATTGCACTTGGGCATGCGTCCCATTTGAGCTAGTTGGTGGCCACGTCTCTGTGTGCACCGCATAAAAGAATGACACCATTGCATAGCTGAAGGCATGTAGATTCCAATAATATATAGTTTTGGGGGTTATTTCTAATATAGAGGGGTGTTTAGTCTGCCAAATCTGAAAAGTTGCTGTAATTGGGCCACTGATTAGGCTCACTTTGTGGCTAGTCAATTCTACGTACGCATGTGTAATCATGCATATGGCATACCGTTTGATTCGGGACATTTGGGAAATTGATATTTGGTAACTACATTCCATGAGGTTTTGGCATGATTTTTACCTTTTGAAAGTTTATTTTTGTTAATTTTTTCAGAAAATCTGCGAAAAGTGCGTACTTCTACGAAGAACTGCGCCTACACCATTGATGGTATGAATGAACAAACAACAGCATTCCATAGTTGAAAGTGTGTAGATTCGAGGAATATGTAGTTTGTGGGGGGTGTTTTGTGGGAAAAACTGCAGACTGTTAAAATTCAGAGGTGCCTGACTATTTTTGCTGTTTTTGAGCCATCGTGCATTGTCTCACTTCGTGGTTATTCGCTTCTACGTCCGCATGGGTAACCATGCATATGGCATACCGTTTGATTCAGGACATTTGGGAGATTGATATATAATAACTTTTTTTTACATTCCTTGAGCTTTTGGCATGATTTTTACCTTTTGAAGTTGTTTTTTGTTTATTTTTTCTGAAAAGTGCAACCTACTACAATGAACTGCGCCCACACCATTGATGGTATGAATGAACAAACTACAGCGTTACATAGCTGAAGGTGTGTAGATTTATAGTAGAATATACAGTTTCTGATGGGTACTTCTGAGTTACGGGGGTGTTTTGTAGGAAAAACTGCAGACTGTTCAAATTTGGAGTTGGCTAAATATTTTCGCTTTTTCTAAACCATTGTGCATTGTCTTACTTCATGGCTATTCGCTTCCATGTCCGTGTGTGTAACCATGCATATGACATACCGTTTGATTCTGGACATTTGGGAGATTGATATTCGGTAACTTTTTTTTACATTCCATGGGATTTTGTTATGATTTCTACCTTTTGAATGTTTGATGTTAATTTTGTTTAGAAAATCTGCGAAAAGTGCAAACTTCTACAAAGAACTGCGCCCACACCATTGCTGGTATTAATGAACAAGCGTTACATAGCTGAAGGTGTGTAGATTTCAGGAATATGTAGTTTGTGGGGGATAATTCTGAGTTAGGGGGGTGTTTTCTAAGAAAAACTGCAGACTGTTTAAATGCAAAGCTGGCTAATTTTTTTTTTGCTGCTACTGACATTTGGCATTGGTCCCGCTCTGGGTTAGTTGGTAGCCATGTCTCTGGGTCTCTGACATTTAATGCACACAAAGTGCAAAGTTCTTTTATTTATTGGAAGGTGGAAATAAGCTACCCTACCTCCCGGTGAATCATAGATTTATTTGGATGCAACTTATCTCTCAGTTCAGTGTCACTTTAACAAAATGTAGCAAAAATGCAGAGGCTGTGAAAAACAAAGAAAACACCCATCATTAAAACTGGTGAATGCACAAAGGGCTTTTCTGTGTAACATTACATCCTAATTTGCATTTTTGTTTTTACAAGTGCTTGCAGGTGAATCTGGTGATCTAGTTCTACATATATATGATTGTTAAGGCTCATTCAGAAATCCATGCAGCAGTGCGTTTTTTAAACTGACTGGAACGGAATGTGTTAACGATATTGCGAAATCCTATGGGGTTTTACGGTCTGTCCGTTTTTAAAATGCACCTGAGTTTGAAAAACGGATACAACCTGATGTAGTGTGAACAAGCCCTAAGAAAGGTGTCCGAGAAATGCAATAAAGCCATGGTTATCCAGGCTTTACAATGCAAAAAATTTAATTTTTGCATTGGAAAGGAGTTTTCTTTTACTACGTAGAAGCTTAGTCGGTTAAAGAAGGTTTGATTTTACAACTATAGACTTAGTGTATGTATACTGAAAAAATGACTGACCTGACTATTCTTCCTCATACCAACTGTCAAAACTGCATACAGCACACCAAATGTCAAACCATTCCAGCTACAGCAAAACTGCTTACAGAAATATTAAAACGATGTTTTAGAAAAAAACAGTACAGTGATAGTTGGGATAATTTAGAGTTTCCACTAATGGGCAATTTAAAAAAAAATAATTTTCCAGTGTACATACCCTTTAAGTAAAAATTTATTGGTAACTTATTTTGCAAATTAAATAGTATTGATTGTGATCATTGTGATCATTTTACAATAAATTGGTTTTAGGCATTTTTAGTAACGTTCCATTAAGTTGAGAGGCTGAGTGAGTATTCCTAAATAAAACGGATACTAAGTAAACATTAGAAACACTAGAAAGTAAAGCACATTCAGTTTAGTGAAATAAGTTGTGTTCAACTGTTTTACAATAAGCTGTTTACATTCACCTTTTGTAATATTGGCTTTTTTTTAACTTTTTCTTTGCTTTGACTGTTGATTTAATCTAATTATTAATGTGTTGCTGCTGTGGTTTATATCTCATAAACCCTCTCTCTCTTTCTCTCTCTCTCTCTCTCTCTCTCTCTCTCTCTCTCTCTCTGATTAAAGCATATGGAGTTTTTCTCATGCACACACTCCCGCAAAAACTAGAGAAGCTGTGACCTTTCTGTCCCTCCCCCCTAAAAGCAGAAAAATGGAATTTATTCATCTAAAACAGCAGTTTTTGATTATGTCTTAAACATTGTTTTGACAGGTTTCTGTGCTTCCTTTAGAAAGACCTGTATCATAACCTAGAAAAATAGCTTTATTTGCTATGTAGCCACTCTAGAGAGTTTATAAATAGATAAATGTTCTGAAGCAGGAGTAAAAGGTGCCAGCCTACACTACAGGCAAGTGTTTGATGGCTTTGTTTGGGAAAACTATAGTAAACTCAGTGGTAAGGACCTAGAGCTTTGGGTCCTTACCTTGGGTTCTATTGGGGGGAGTGGGGGTGTTTTATTCCACTATAGTTCTCCTATAATATATTTTTCTCTCTCATTTCTTTTTATTAAACAGTCAAACATAAAATAAGGATTTTGTGTTACTAAGTTTAATTTTTTGCTAGTAAAAAAAGCAAACCCTGATTTGTTACACAAATTAAATAAAGCTCTTAAGAGCCTACTTACTTATGTGTAGAAAATCTTTCAGGGTTATTCAGTAAAAGTTCTTATCATTTAAAATGGTGCTAATTTTGCCCCAACCAATCCGATGAAAGCTTACAAATGTTAAATCAGATCTGATTGGTTGGGGCAAAATTAGCACCATTTTAAACGATAAGAACTTTTATTGAATCTCCGTTTGTCTATAAGCAATCAACTTGAGTTAAAGATTTTATATTTAAGTGTGTTATACAGTTGTATTCCCTTCTTTAAAATTCTTCTTTTATTAGGTTATAAAAGGCACTCAAACCATTGTCAGAAAAAGAGGCCTTCAGATTCTCACTGAGCTATGATGACGTATGATAGTGCTGGGTACTGGAAATGAATGGCTGTTTTATTGCCTAAAATAGTAAAATTGAACAATGTTTTAATACTGTTCAGCACCACAGTAAATTCCCTTTTGTTTTGTTTTATTATTAATATTTATTGAATGCTGCTGCTTGGTTGCACTCTTCAGTAGTTGTAGTAGCCCTTTGCAAAAGATAAGAATTTGTGAAATGTAATATTTATATTGGCTTTAGTCAACTGAATATGATGCTGTGGCTTACTTCTATTTGGATGGAAAGGTCTGTTAGTGGGTACTTACGTAACCTGAATACATCTGGTATTTGCTATGACTATATTACAGCCGACTAAAGCTTATGGATGTAAACAAAGCTGATGAAATTCTAAATGATCTATAATAAAACAAATGCCTTTTTCTTAGAGAAGTTAAGCTTAAACATATTAATCCCTGACTTTTAGTCCAGAGCCTTTTAGTCTTATTCTTATTTGCATTGCAAGTTATCCATTGGGCGCAGAATTGTTTATTGTGTTTTACTGGGGGAGGGGGCCTCAAATGAACTAAAGGAGCCATGAAAGGACATGCAGTTTGTACATTACAGGGAGAAATGTGTTTAAAATAATAAAACTGCTTTTGTTTATAATTAAATGTCAGTTTGTGGAATCACCATTGTCACAAACTCCCCAGTCCTGATTGTCTGTCTGGCCTCTCAGTAATGGAAAATACACTTCAGCTAAATGCTTGTTAAGATTCTCATTAATCCAGGTCATGGTATATATGTTGTGTTTCGTTAAATCAACTGGACTTTAGTTTAGTTCTTAAAGACGTTTTGCTAGTCATACGACTGTCTTTTTCAATTCAGAATGACTTGTACAAGAATCTGTTGACAATTAAGTACCCTGGAAAGTCCCAATTAGCATATGACATCCAGGTGTTAGGGACCTTCTGAATGCAATCTGTGGATGCATTGAGGCTAAGGGGTGATATGGAAACTGCCCAGGGTAAGGTGTCAAAACAGCATTGTACATGGAAGACAGTTGATGTCGGAACCCCCCCCCCCACACACACACACACACACCTCTATATATACTGGGCAGGGAACTCTGAGGTGGCGTAATATCCTTATATTATAATGTAAAGGTGTGCATTATTTCTTATAATACATAAGTATCTGATTCCTTCACCCCATTCAATTTTTAAATTCTAGCCTTGACCCTATTCCCTCCTTAATTTAAACCCCCCAAGCTACCTTCTGTAACTTAAACCCAGTAGAAAGGAACATCCCAGCCCAGCATCTATGCGGTTAAACAAATATTTGTGGAGGAGGAGACATTGGTTATGAAGTGAAGGAAGCAGCTCCAGCAGGTTCCATTTGTGAAGTTAAACACTGCAAAAAAAAAACGCAGAGTCATTGTCCAGTCATGAACACTGGAATGGAAAGAACAGTGGGATATAAGAGATGAGTCACTTAGTGACATAGCTGAGTGATTTTTATAAGGATATATACCACTGCAGCTCCCATTATGAAATATCACACTTATGTATAATAATAATAATATTATAATAATAATGGTATGTTAGTAAATTACTACTTGTCAGTGGTGTATAAAGATTTCATCTAGGCTAAAAGGCATGGAGGCAAATATGAAATACAAATTAGTATTAAATATTTCAGGAATGTTGGAAGTTTAAACCGCGGAACAAAACTACTCTCTTTTTTTAAAGGACAACTATACTCACTCTCGTTATATTTAAAGTACAACTATACTTCTCCCCCTCGCTCATCTTCCATAGCTGAAGAACACCCAGGGTTATGACATAAACCACTAAGTCCTCACCCCCTGGGTACTTTACCTAACAGCTGTGCTAAATTACATTAGGTTTCCCTTTGTGTTCCATTCCTCATCAGCAGTCTGTAATGTAGCCAATAGGTTAACACGCTCTGCAAAGAAGCGTGTCTCCTCATTGGCTACATTTGTCACGGAGGTGTGGAATGGACTTTCAGTATTACTGCTGTTAGGTAAAGGACCCAGGTGTGAGGACTTAGTAATTTAGGTCCTTACCCTGGGTACTATGCAGCTAATGTCTTGACATTTTTGTAACTTCTAGTCTTGTGTCTGTTCCATAGATATTTTTGAGATGGCTGGCCGTTTTTGACACAGAAATATTAGATACACGTAGTGACACTATGGATAGTGACAACTGGATAGCTTTGGGCTAAAGGACATTTATACATACAAAAAATAGAAGCCTATTGCACATCCAATTAACCTGCTTATATTTTACTTTACCATTGTAATGCGACCTAAAAAGCCTGCCCTTCTCTCTGGACAAATTAAAGTAATTAGTTCAATAACTTGGCCAAATTATCTTAAGCCCAGCAATCACTTCACTGTTTGCTTTATTTTGCTGGGTCCTAACTTTTAACCTTTTTTACTTAAGTAATTTTTTACCTACTTAGGAGACGTAATTCTCAAACTTTGTCTTTATAACACAGTACCTGCCTTTCATGAGATGAAAGTCCCTGCTGCTCTTTCGCTTGCCTTCTTGGGACTAACTCTCCAGCTTTCAGTACTTGAACACATGACCCGCTGTGGGTGGAGTACACATTTCCCAGAGGCTTGGTCAAACCCCCAATGCAACAAGAAATATATATATAGAAATGGGATAGTATAAATGGGACAGTTATGGTCAGTTATGGCAGCCAGCATGGAAACTCAGTGAAGCTTTGCTTGCAGTCATTTAGCTATGGTGCATGGTTGTATTTCTTGCTTGGTCCTGGCTTGATGGTGATCTTCCAAGCACAGGCACCCTGTGTCTTTATCTTACTTGCACATAACCATACATGCACATGAAAATTCAGTACAATTGCACTTCAAACTCCTTTAAATGCACCAGATGCACAGTAAAAATACACAGAAATGTGATGTAAAATAGAAAGGCAGAAAAACAAATTGCATTTTTATGCATTTTAGCAGGACTAAAACCTACTGCTTGTCATACATGATTTAAATGTGATCTTGTTTAGATATTTGTATTATGCAATATTTGGTGCATTTTACAATCATCATTGGACAACAGCTACTTGACACATATATAAGATGTTGGAAATGTCCCAGATAGACACTGCATAGGCTATGCATGTGACTTGAAATAGAGGTATTTAGATTTGAAAAATAATTTTAGCATCTGTTTAATCAAATTATTTTTTTTAATTAATAAACTAATGATTCTACTTTATATTGGGTTTTTTTAAATTAGTTTTTTACATTTTTTATTACCTTTACAGTACAATTGCAAAGGATAAACTTTGTGGCTAATTTGAAATTTGACCTCAGTAAAAGCTATCTGCACTTAAAAATGTTTGAATTAAAAATGAATGAAAGGGCCAGGTACCCATTTGTTCTGCACTGTAGATGAGGATGAGTTTTCAGGGAAATCTGCATGAAGGAACTATAAGTGGCATATTCAATAATTAAATGTAAAATATTAATTTGATTCCTTTATTTGAGGGTGTGGCTGTCCCTAGTCAATTTTTACCGATGACTTTTAGACAAGTCTGGTAAAGAAGTGATAGGGCATTCAATGAAATATTGATTACAAATCCATTATAAATGAGAACAAAATTCAAGAAGAAAGTTGTCTGGTAATCCTCGTTTAATCACCTGCTAATTCTGACTGATACCCAGTGGGTATAATTAAAAGAATTTATTCCTTTTACTTTTCAAACATAGTCTGGGTATTTGAGAGTTGACGGTGCATTGGTAATCAATTCTGTGTAAATGATACAGAATGTTAGTAGATTACTGGATAGTTAAAAAATATATCTAATTGACAGTGGTGCACATATTTTCTTCTCTAAAGAACATGTATATTTTTTGTGTTTGTGTTTAGACTTCTTTTTGCATTTAAACTTCCGTATAAGAGGGATACTATCAGAAACACTTGACCGTTTAAAGACATGTACAGGTGCTATATCTCACACATACTGTATACTATTCACAACCCTAGGAATAATAGATGTACTCCTTGGTCAACCTTGATTGATGCTCTGAAAGTTAAATCAGTGGTTCTTAAAAATATATATGTATTTTTTCACTTGACTCCTATCTTCTGCTTACTAGTAAATTTGCTTTTCTGCTTGCATTTACCACCCTGTTTGTTCAAACAACCACTATTTCTTTAAACCACATGTATTTTATCCTGCTGTTATGGAGCACCTTTCTAAACACCAGTTACTATTCAAGCATTACCTGTTTGCCAGAATATTACATGGAAAATTACCTTCTGGCAAAGGGTAAAGTCTGTGTAGTCAGCAACTTTAGAATCCATAACCAAGAAAACTAGACTAGACAAATTAAAGACAAATTCATAAAATTATTTTAGGTTTAACAGACCGTGTAAGATAATGTCTTACTGCAACTTTCTATATTACTAACCAGAACACGCATAAGAAGCTAATGCTCCTTCTTCGAGATTTGAAACACTATGAATTAGATTTCATGTGATTAGTGCAGATAATAGGAAATCCCTAATCAAATGAACTTATAAAACACCTGTTTGCAGAGGTAAAATTGACTGTATTGTTTCCTTATTGTAAAATGATGCAGTACTACTATTTTTCCCCCAAAGATTTTTTTTTTAAATCAGGTTCAGCTTGATCGTGACATGGTGACTTTCTAAAATTGGTTTTTATTAAAGCCTGCAGGATGCTCTCTTGCTGGCAATGACTTTGATTAAGCATTGTATTAGGGTCATCTTCTGGAATAACAGCTAGACCAAATCCCTGGCTGTGTTTGAAAAGAAATGTGATTAAAGTCTTGGCTGTTTTCCTAAAACTGCTAATGTCTGTCGAGGCTTGGGTTACCATTTTATGTGCTGGCGCAAGCGTTCTTCTAACCTTTGTCCTACTTCCATGCCACCTTTCTATGGTAATATGATCGTGTTTCCCCTGTGTATAGAATTTTATTTTCATGATGGGGATGTTATGGTGACAATGTACAAATTTTTTTTAGCTTTTTATCAATATTACATGCTGGAGAGTATACAAGGAAATAGCTATATATGTAACTGCAAAATAATTTACCAATACAATGTATTTTATTACCATCTTGTGATATTTTCATAATATGTGATATATAATTTAAAATATATAAAATGCCCCTTATTGTATATGATGGCAGTCATATTAGTTCTATGTGTTTTTAAGAGCTTGAGGCATAAAAGGCATATCATGAGTGGTAGGTCATGAAAAGCCATATTCACTGCATATACTGCCAAGCTGATAATCAGGGACTTTATTTCTGAGCTTTTATTAAGAGGTGTTTCATCTAAATAGAATGCTTTGGAAAACAGAATATAAGGGGTCTATTTACTGGAATATGAGCATTTATTTCTAATGTAAGTATAAAAATGAAATGAAAAGGTGTAGTTATTAGTTTTAAAGAGTATCTTTACTATCTCCAATGTCTTACCTCCTGTTCTTACCGGGTATTGCGTTCTTCTGCTGTTCTTCTGACAGGTCTCGTTAAAGCTTGCATAGCTACTTTACCTCACATTCTTCAATTAAACTCAAAACCCTAACTGACTTTAAGTAGTGAAGATACCCTTTAAGAAATAAAGGTGGAATTTTCCACATATATGAGAAATAAAACCAGAATAAAGGATAATGTTCTAATAGGAGGCAATATGCACTTAATACTATTGTTCTTAAAGGGCATCTATAGTGGGAAAATGAACTTTTTTTTCTTTCTTTTAATGTGTTCTATAATTCCTCCCAACCCCCAGAGTGTTTTTACTGTTCAGATTCCCCCTCTGTCCTGAGATACACAAGTTAGAAGAAGACGTGATTGCATTCCTCTACTCCTACTTGGACTGTTAATCAAATCCCTGTGACGTGATCCTCTTCCCTGCACAAGTTCCTCCCTCCTCCCTGCTCTGTTATAAACATAAAGATAAGAGCATTAGCAGGAGAGAGAGGTAGCTTTGATGGCAGAGATAAGGCTCCACTTGACCTCCCTTCTTTATAGCGTTCACTGATGATGATAGTTCACAAAGATGGAGATCGTATTTTAGCAGGACACGGAGAGATCCGTGTCTCCAGGACAGCTTGCTTTCTATTGGCCACTGTGCGTGGGTGTGTTTTTCAGGATGTTGAACTTTTAACTCCTATTGCACATGATAAGCTTGCCGGAGTTGAGACATGGAGGAGGTAACAGAGGGGAGGGGGAAGGGGGGAGTGCTGTAGAGAGATCTGATACCATTGAACAACAGTCACTGACAGAGGTAGGAGAAAGGCAGCCCAGAGTACATGAATTTAACTTTGAAATGGGCCAATATGTTTTTTTCACTATAGATGCCCTTTAATAAAAACGGGAAAAGTCAAAACAACACAACAAAATATAAACCCCATAGAAAGTGCAAGTATTAAAAAACATTTTATAATAAAGTAAAAATATTGTTAAACTATTTAAAATTATTTTTGTGTTTTGCTTATAAAGTAAAATATATCATGTGGTCACAGTCAGTAGTACAGGTAGTACTGCTTGGAGTGTTTTTTTTTTTTTTTTGCTAGAGGCCAGTTAACCAAGCAAACTGCATTGATTTCTCCAGATAGATTGATGAATCTATCCACTATCTTAAAGAGAGTGTTTATTTCTGTCATTTGTTACCTTCTGTTTTTAGCATCTGTCCCAATCCTTCTATGGAAGGTTGGTTTATAGTCTATAGGCACATTTAGGGCCAGGCCACACTGTCGTGGTTTAATGGGTGTGCCGATTGCGTGTTAAAAAGAATACACTAGTGTTGGCCAATTGCTCTGGTCAGAATAGGTGTGCTGGCCTGTGATGCAATAATTGTAGCGCATGCGCTCTTCATTTTTTGTGCAATCCCTGCACAAGAAAATGCGCTTACAATTTCCGTTCAGCAACTACGTGTGGTGTATTGTGGCTTAGTGATGTGTTTCCCCTGATATATGTGTTTGATTACAATTTCAAAATAAATACAGTTGAGGATTGCACTCCAAATAAAGAATTATATTTTATTTGTAGCCAAATAAAATATAATTCTTTATTTGGAGTGCAACCCTCAACTGTATTTATTTTGGATGTCTGATCCACCAAGGGTTGGATTTAGAGGTGTGAGCACCCAGACTTGGATAGAGTGCAGAGGACTGTATATTTTCTAGATTACAATTTCCTCTGCATGGTCATCCATTTTGCTACAGTAGAATTGGAAACAAAGCCTTGCATTTTACAGGCTTTCATAGTCCCAATCATTACGCAGCATTATTTTCTGCAAGTTTAAGAACCTTTCTGCAAAAACATTTTTTTGAGAAAAAAAAATGAATATGAATAATTATGTGGTGGATTCCTAATTAACAAAGTTATTTTATTTTTTTATATTTTAGTAACATATTTTGTCTTCTATTCTGCATAATTACAGTGGAGAAATTAAAGCCATTCCCCACACCTAACCCATGTCACCATTCCTAACCATTGTCAGCCTCTCCCTTAAAGGCCGACGAATGCCAGGCAAACGGCCACTTCCCCCGACAATTGAATGTATAGTTATTTTGAACAAAATATAGAATATAAAATATAACACCTGGTTAAACTCTTCTTCTATGGTTGTCTAATGTGGGACCCTGGAAAAGTTTACATTTTCACTCACCATGCTTATTCATTAGCCCTACTATACATGTGTATGTAACCACTGCACCATATATATAAAGGAGAACTAAACCTATTTTTTAAAATCTTAATATGAAAGCTTTTCTCCCCAGAACACCTATTCTGCTTTTACATACATGGGAATAATAGATCTGAGACTAAGAAAGCTATTGTAAGTACTCACAATAAGTACTCACAGCCAATGTAGTCTTCAAAGAGCCATGGCCTCTGACTCCAGTAATCACTGTCTCTATGCACAAATGGGGGGATTTTATGTAGAGCCACTAACGGCTTTTTAAGTCTTTAAAGCCAAGTTAGCCAATGCATCAAGGGTTCACACTGCTTTAAGGGTAACGTAATGTTCATTGCAATGGCGTGCAAAACCCATCACAATCAATGCACCAAGCCAATAGCGGCATTAAACAGCTGTCTCTAAAGATTCAGAATGAGTTAACCCTATTTGGGATGCATAGTGCATTACCTTTAAAAGCTGCATGTTACCTTGCATTTTATTTACCAGCCAGTTTGTTTTTTTCTTTTTTATCTCTCTCACCCATTGTCTTTCCCAAAAAAATGCAAATGTTTTTAAAGTAGAATACATTTTGAATGAATCATGTACATAGGATATGGTACTATATTGATTTTCTCTGTTTTATTCATTATTTTCTGTTGCAAATTGATATACAACTATTCTCAATTTTCTGTGTATGTATTTACACCAATTAATTCATGTTTTTCTAAGTTAAAGTGCACATTTGTCTCTGTGTGGCAGAGTAAAGGGACTTTACACTTGTACAGCAATTGTTATCACAGAAGCGTTCTTTACAAAACTGAGATGTGAATTTTCTCTTCTTAAGTTCATGGCACAAATCATGGATATGTGTTCCATGTGAACATCAAAGTCAAGAGCTTTTGTTCTTTTAGATAGCTTGTACAAGTTTATAACTTTGTTGTTCCAACAGATATTTTGACCAGAACATGTCTTTTAATCGTGATGGGCTTCTTCTAATGTTGAAAAGCTGCCTGACTTTCAGGGAAAATCAAAAGTGAACTATGTTCATGGAATAATACATCATATGACACCAAAGGGAAAGGTCACTGTCTCAGAAATCAATTCTAGATACTGATATAAATAAAAGGAGAATGTAATTTTTAACCAATAAATGTAAGCATGGTTATCCTTAGAAGACTATTTTTTTTTTGCCTGCATTATTGTGATTTCTTGGACCCATGTTGTTTTCCCCCTTTATACTATTTCCCTGGGATACATCATTAGCTCATTTGTTTTTAATTACAATCTGTGTGCCTATGATACTCAAATATACTTCCCCTTCCATACCATAATTCCCGACACCCAATCATGAATCTCTGACTGTCTCCTTGCTGCCTGCTCATGGATGGCGCAACAACGCCTAAGACTAAACCTCATTAAAACAGAACTAATCATTTTCCTACCTAAACCTGGTCTCTCTTTTTTGTGGTAATATTGAAAAAATCCATAGAATTCTCTGTTCCGACTAATGCTACTATTGTAACCTTATGCTTTCTGGACTTCCTGCTTCCCATCTTTCTCTTCTTCAGTCCATACTAAACAATGCAGCACAGTTGTCTTCTAATGATCAGAAACTTAAATCTCCCCACTGACGCAAAATACCCGGCTTCTCATTAAACAAAGCATTATCTACAAAATCCTTCTCAACATTTTATTACCCTCTACTCATCATGTAACCATCTCTTAACAGACCCGCCTCCTCTCACCTTAAACCTTTTTCTCTTGTGGCTCCCATCCTTTGGAATTCTATTCCCCTCTTTCTTCATCAAGAAACTTCAATAAACAGGTTTAAATTTAATCTCACATCCTACCTTTAACAGCACAGCATAGGATTATTAAATTGACACTGCACCAGTTCTTACCATGGAACTTCTACCCTTCCCTATGCATCTGTATGTTACCCACCTAATTAAATTGTAAGTTCATATGGGCCTGGGACCTCTTTTCTCATGTTACATGATTTAAGTACTTGTATACTTTTTGAAGCACATACTTTCTTATTTATATAGTTATTAGATATGTATGTATTTATGTCTCCATGCAATTACAGATTTTAATCTATAGAAAAGATGTTTGTGTTTGACCAGGTAAACTAAAGAACAGTTATATGATTGGCAGCTGTTTAGATGAATATCTAGCAAGCATACCTAGATAGATAATAAAAATGGGAAGCAGTGTGGCAGATGAGATTCAATGATGATTAATGTAAGGTGGTGCATTTGGGGTTTAACAATCCATGTGCCACTTACACCATAAATAACTTTGAATATATCTATCGGAAAAAGATTTGGGTGTTCTAGTAGATACCATACTTAGCTCTAGTTAAGTGCCAGATAGCCTCGGATAGAATTTGCAAGATATCGTAAAGAGGGGAATAGATTTAGGGGAGAAACATATTATTCTCCCTCTTTATAAGGCACTGTACTGGTGAGGCCTCAATTGGAATATGCGGTGCAGTTTTGGAATCCCATATACAAAAGAGACATCTTGGAAATGGAAGGAGTTCAGAGAAGGTAAACTAAATTAATAAGGGAAATAGAGGGGCTTGACTATGCAGGCGGATTAGACAAGTTAGGGATGTTTACTTTGAAGAAGCTGCGATTGCACAGAGATTTGATCACTTTCGTGTACGATTAACCCATTATTGTATTAAACTAAATTATAAAAAGGGAAATTTCATTCCCTTCTGTTCCAACTTGCACCAACTTTATTTTGTAATTGATTTTAGATTGTCCTATTTGTGGAAAGTTTTTAAAATTGAGCATAAGTTAATTTTTTTTACAGATGCTCCATTTTTGAACTTGGTATATCCTGCCGACAGGGCTTTATTTAGATACATAGGATGTTTACAATTCATATTTAGTACTTGTGTGCATAATAAACCTTTTCTTTATATATAATGCAATATATGGAATACGATTTTTATATTTGTTTAGAAATAATTGAGCGCGGGATCTTTTCTGTTTACTTTTCACAAATAAATGAATGGGCCGTATAATAAACTCTGGACACCCTTTAAAGAGCATGCCCACCCTTAAAACAAAGAACTGGTGACTAGTTTGGCTGCAGTGGTAGCTATAATCATAAGCCTATTCCCAATTTAGAGACCAAATTTCGATATCTTGTATGTCTAAATTTTCTATTTATGAGGTGAATATGATCACCAAGTGCCCTTCACGAGTTCATGGTAGAGGTGAGAGGTTCTATTTAATGGAAGGGTCCCCTTTAGCCTTCCATTAAGGTTTTGATATTACATGCGTTTCCCCTTCTCCCAGTAGCACCAGTACAATAGTACCTTACAACTATCCCCCACTTCATTAACCACAGGTTGATAAAAGTATTTTTGCTATAAAGGTTGGACAAGATGAACGTATGTCTTTATTCAACCTCCATTACTATGATACTATTAGAAAATATAAATGAATGTGGAATATAATGATGACTGATGTAATAAGGTAGAGTCTTTGCTTTGCCACTAAATCTAAAATATCCAATCGGAAAGAATGGGTTGTAGTTATTTCACCAGGGTAATCCACCTTTTAAACATTGAGAGAATATCGCATGACACCCTAATTTCAACAGATGTACCAATCCAGTACTCTTTCAGTCAAAGGTAAGGAGGTATGTGGAGGGGTATGAACCAGGGAAAAACACATTAAAAAACTGTATCCCATAAGGATTTGCCTTAAATCTTGATTTGTACCCAGACCAGTAAATGATGCCTACTTATTTTGAAGGGGGAAGAATTTGAAACTGCAAGAATGATCTGTTGACCCACATTTTGATGAGGTCTTTGAAGTCTCTGCGGCTAGTTTTATCTGTTATATATTCTTATATTATCTGTTATATACTCAAAATTAAATATTCATGACAATGTTTCTTCTTACTACTGCCACAATCATGATTGTCTGCTTGTCCTCCCCCAGAAAAAGCTTTTGTTTTTTAACATGCAACTTTTGCTGCTCTGCCTGTTTAGTAAACTCATTCAGCTGTCAATTTATTGTTATTTCTATTCTTTGTGATAGATATAGGGACAGAGCAAAATTGTGACAGGTGAAAGAGACATCTCTCTGTTTTGCTTTTAGATGCTAAAATAATTGCTTTTTTTTTGTTTAGAAAGTTTGAAAATTTTATTGCATTAAATAGGGTCCAGCAAACAAGAATGCCAAAATTAGTGCTTAATAACATTATCAGAAATGCTAATTTCTTTTCAAAGTTTTTAAGCCCACAATGTGTTTCCCAGATGCTGTTATTGTAGGGAAAAGTGATTGTTGGGAGAGGTATAAGACTTTTTTTACAGGTAGTTTTCAACTAAATGTTTTCTTGTATCGCCACAAAATGCTAGAGGAGGGAAACATTTAACGTGGTTTATTGTTGTCAAGTTATAGCTTTAGCCCTAAGTGCCCTAAATGTCTTCAGAGTTGCAATAATCTCAGGCTGCTTTAGTTTAAAGGGGAAGTTCAGTGCAAATACATGTGCTTTTCAGAAAAAAGAGCAGTATTTTTTGATCCCAATGACCTTAATCTGCCAATTCAGCATTTTGTCTGTGTATAAATAACTGCAACCGAAATACTGACTTCCTGTTTGCAGGACCCCTAGTTGAGACCGTTATGGTTTTGCCCTTGACCCAGCGCCTGGGTTGATTCAGTTGCTCAGTAGAGATCTGAGCATCTTTGACACATCCAACAGCCAATCAGTAGAAATTACTGTTAGGAACATTCCAAGGATGTGGTGCATCCTGTGAAGAAGAAGGACTGTTAGAACCTGAAATGTCAGCTCACTAATGTCAACAGTAGGGAACAGCAACGGGTATGAAATCAACAGATTTTTCAAAATGGGCATTACACAAACTAACAATTTAACAAATATTGATAATTTCCACTGAACTGTCCCTCAGGAGGGAGCTAGAAAGCTAATGGGGGGGAAATATTTAGTTAAAGCTGCTGCTTCCAATTACACATAACTTGTTTATACAGTGTACTTATCCTTTAATAGAGAGAGCTGTTTGAACTTGTTCTTACAAGCTCATTTTTTTTTTTTGCTTTTATATACCAGTGTTGGCTCTGCTATAGCCTCATCTGTCTCTGGATACTGAACCAATTCCCCATTATATTTTTAATTAAAGGAACTGTAAACTCAAGATTTTAAGTCTTTGCCCTCCGTTTGTATTATTCACAGGGAGGTGAGAATAAGCGTTCTCACCTCCCTTTGAATAATACTAACCGAGGGCAAAGACTTAAAATCTTTGGTTATGTGGGTTTACAGTTCCTTTAAGACCTTCACATAGTAGAGTCCATTTAAGAATATGGTTAATAATTTCCCAATAATGATCATTGTAAGAGCAAAAGGAATTTTCAAGCTAGTCAGTCAGAGCTGAAAAATGTAAAAAAGGAATATTGACGTCACTCATTCTCCAATTTATTTTAATATTCTGTAATCATTGGTTTATCCAGAAAAAAAAATTGCTAATCTTATTACTCATTGTGAAACATTCTTTCACTGAAAGAAAAAAAATACAGGCAGAGGAAGTCTTATTTATTTTTCAGAGATTATATGTACCGTGTATACTCGAGTATAAGTCAAGGTTTTTAGGCTTTAAAAAAAGCCTAAAAATCAAACCTCAACTTATACTTGAGTCACTCACCTGTAGATCCGGCTGCTGCTAGCTTCTGCATCCACTCCTTCTGGCGGCTGACATCACTTCCCACCACAAGGAGTGGCACCAGAAGGAGTGGATACAGAGCCGGATTGCCTGCTACTGCGTTCAATCCACAAAGAATAATGAATGCTCCATATCGCCTGATAAGCTATATATATAGGAACAAAGCTAGCCAGGTAACCCCTTTGGCTTTATACCATATATCCTGCTCCTGTACTTTGTGTAAAGGTAGTGATGATAAATGAATGGCAGTAGGTTGTCAGCAGGGGAGGCTGAAGTGGCACAGTGTGTGTCTCAATCAATGCCACAGTGGGAGCTCCAACAATCAACCTCATCCTCTCTATGTCCTGGCTTCTCCTTTTGATTTACTGAAGAAGGATGCAAAGTGAAAATCTTTTATGTTATACATCTATCTGTCTATTTGGTGTTTGCAAATTAAACCTCCAAGCAACTAAAGCATGCTGGGAGTTGTAGTTTCCAAACATCTGGAGTGGCAAGGAATTGGGGGTAACTGTGTTGGATAACTCGATTTAAAGGGCAACTAATGTCTAAACTATACAGAATCAGAAGGATGGTATCTATTATGAAAAATTGCCTTCTGATTCTGTATTGTTTTAAGGCTTTATTTGCCCTTTAAATGGAAAGCAGAATTCCATACAGTAGTCACATACAGTAATAGCCATACTGGATTTGGCTGTTACTGTATTGGGACTACTATATGGGAATTCTGCTGTCCATTTAAAGGGCAACTAAAGTCTCAAAACAATACAGAGTCAGAAGGCAGTAGTGGTCATAATTTCTACCCTCAATTTATACTCAAGTCAATAAATTGTCTAATTTATGGCACAGCTAGAGGCAGCTATTTACAAAGTAACATTATGCTTGAATGTATCTTATTTCTTATATTTTCTTAACTATGAGGAGTTTAAAAGTGCGTTCTATTATATTTTCTGTTGTCTACATAATTTTCTGTGTTGTAATTGTGAAATGTGCTTGTTTACACTGTTAAGGTGGACCTGAGGATAATTTAATTGGTGGAGGAACGCGTTTCGTCTGCAAACCAGGTGCCAGAAATATCACAATTATATTCCATCCTTTGCTCAGGTAAGACGGTGCTCACAGACTATCAAAATGTTTATAAAATTACCTAGGTGTGCTTAATGTGTTAGGATTAAAATACATGAAACGTAACTCGGCTCTGCTTTAAGTAAGATGCCCTTTCCTTATGTTTACCTTGAAGTGCTTCTTTTACTTGTGCACAACAAAGTAAAGGGCATGTCCACCCTTAAAACAAAAAAACAGAGATTTGTCAGTTATCAGCCCACAACCCCAAGTGCTATTTTTCCCAATTTATTACATGTATTTGTAACCAGATATTTAATGATAAGTCTGGTTCCTTTCTGGAAAAGGTATCTCTCTCCTCCCTCGGCTCAAAGTGCTTCCAACATTGTTCACACGCCAGAAGAATTTGTAGCCCATAGCACTTATTTGGTTAAAGGGGAAGTTCAGTGCAAATACATATGCTTTTCAGAAAAAAGAGCAGTATTTTTCCATACCAATGACCTTAAAGGAAAACTCCACCCTCATAAGAACATCTTTTAGAAAGAATGGCCTTTTTAAAATATGTTGATATATCATAGTTTGTCCTATGAATTCATTACTGTATGCCTGCTATGCTTCTGGATGCCTCATGGAAACTGAGTAATTTAGAAACCTGTACTGAGCCTGTACTGTGCCTGGGCATGCTCCGAAGAGGCAGATAGGGGATTAACATTCAGTCATTGGCTGTGATGTCAACTGTCAAATCCATAACTGACAGTTACTAACTGGAAGAACCAGGAAGCAGAAACGGGTGAAATAGGACATTGTGCAGGATTTCAGGTTAGACTTATATATTTCACATTTCAAGCTATTAGGGTTTTGGGGGGTGGTTTACCTGTTTTCATTTTGGAGCTGGACTTGCCCTTTAATCTGCCATTTCAGCATTGTGTCTATGTATAAATAAATGTAACTGAAATCCTGACTTTCTGTTTGCAGGACCCCTTGTAGAGACCATTATGGTCTTGCCTTTGACCCAGCTCCTGGGTTGATTCAGTTGCTCAGTAGAGATCTGAGCATCTTTGACCCATCCAACAGCCAATCAGTAGAAATTACTGTTAGGAACATTCCAAGGAAGTGGTGCATCCTGGGAAGAAGAAGGACCGTTAGAACCTGAAATGTCAGCTCATTAATGTCAACAGCAGGGAATAGCAAAGGGTATGAAATCAACTGATTTTTCAAAATGGAAGAAAATATGTAGAATAACTAAGAAGGCATTACACAAACTAACAATTTAACAAATATTGATAATTTCCATTGAACTGTCCCTTTACATAAAGACTTACAGTAGGAAAATCCTCAGGAAGAAAGGAGCACTATACATCTCCAGTAAAAAAATGCTCTGTAACATAACTGAATTTTGTAAATTTTTTTGGAGATTTGAAATCTTCGTTACCATTTTTGAGTCAAATGTAAAATAAATAAAATTTCACATTTCACATTTTTGCACTTTATTTGTAGAAATGTTGCGTTTAAGCAAATATATATATACAGTACGTAGCCCACCTTTTTTGTCTAGCAGGAACCATGAAAGTAAAACTGCACTTTAAAGAATGTAAAACCAAAATGAAATCTTTAATCACGTGTCAGATTTCCGCTTTTTCTTCGAAAATATAAAAGCGATAACGTGAAAAGAGAATTTTACAGGAAAACTTGTTCAAAGTTCAAAACAAATAAAATTATGCAAACTAATAAGGGCAAGTGCCTTAACCCCACAAACTCTGTAACTGGAAAACATGTATTATTTTTTTGTTATTCAGGGGTGCAATCCTTGCATTCTTTATATTCTCTTCCATTTTAAATTTTTCATACCCTTTGCTAAACCCTGCTGTTGATATTAGTGTGCTGCCATTTAAGGTTCTGTAAAGGTCCTTCTTCCCTGGGTGCACCACTTCCTTAAAATGTTCCTAACAGTAATTCCTACTGATTGGCTATTGGATTGGTCAAACATACTAAGATCACAACTAAGCAACTGAATCAACCCATAACAAACACCACTAGGGGTCCGGCAAACAGGAAGTCAGTATTTCGGTAGCATTTATTATTACCCAGACAAAATGCTGAATGGGCAGTTTAAGGTTTAATGGAATAGAAAAATACTGCTGAAAAGCTGTATTTACACTGAACTTCTCCTTTAAGAATACCCAAAATAGAAAGGCACCCCACATGGGTGACTACAGAGATTACAGCCACAAAGAAACACATACCTAAAGAAGTCTATGCTCTAAATACACACTATGTACCTTGTTCCACTATTTTGAAGTAATAAGCTTAGATTTATAATATACATGATGAATTTGCAAGGCCTAGACATTGTTTGTCATGAAGCTGCTTGCATACTACACTACATGTATATAGCTTAGAAATAAGAACTAAGAATTTAAATAAGAATAGAGTGTTCAATGTATTTCTTGACAAACTCTTTTAAAAAATACAATATCCGAATCATACTGTTTTGGAAAGCAAATACTCCAAAGTAATAAAAAATAGGCTACCGGTAAGTCATTCTTTACAATGATCCACTATCATTTGCTATCATTATTAATAATAATAATAATTACTGTTTGTTTAGGTGAATAACCACATGTTTCTCTGGGGTAAAATCTAGTAGGCTTGCTGCCCAGTTATTTATGCATTTACATCGCTGTACATTTTTCATCAATCTTGTTATACATTTGCAGTGGACAATTAGTTGGAGTCTGGTGCTGGTGCTTTTGAGGTCAGCACACAGAGAGGGAAATAGAACACGAGAGTTAAAAATGATTAGGTTTCTATTTTGATCTGATTGAGTCAGATCACGGTCAGAGGTTGAGCTGGAAAGGTGAAATTAAATTTAATTTCTCCTGATTTTGAACAATGTGGCAGTTGCTATTTGCTGCTGGCTGTGGAGGCACTGTCAACAGGTCACTCAATTCAAAGTTTTGCCCAATTCTTTGATAGAATTTTTCCACTTTATTTTAACCCTAGTGAACTCTGGTAAGTGAGAATTTACATTTGAAACACAGCAAATTATTGATATGTTAGGCATGGTTTAAAACATACGTTTATGATTATTAAATGCAGTAACTGCAGTTCCGATTGTTCAAAGAGCTAACACTTAAGACCAAATTGTTGTGCTTCTAAGATGGGAACCACATTTCCACGGTAGTTACTTTTTGCTGCAAAGGTCCAGTGGATTATACAGCAGTGTGTTTAGTTCTCATCTTTTGTAATTAAACTGTGTTTTTTAAACTCTGTTCTGCATTCATTTCATTTAAATTATTTTCTTTATTGCCTTTTTTTTTTACTTACTTCCATTTGAAAATTGTCCAGTCCATAACTTTTGCCCTTGACAGATGCATATAAAGCAGTCTTTGTGCAAATCTCCTCCCACAAGTCTGGGACTGTGGGTTTATTACTTTTATTTGTTGGGTTATGCTGTTTTATGATTTGAGTGTTGAAGTACTTTCTGTTTATAAAGGCTCTGCTGCATTTCAAGTATGGAAATGTTAATGTATATTTATAGAGTTCAGAAAAGGTGACACCAAGGTGAGCTGTGACAACCTCTTTATATATGAGATATATTGCGTATCACATTCTTCAATAGTCTGAGATAGAATTGCCCTTAGGTCCATCTGAAATTTTTACATCGAACATTTTAGGTTTTTTTTTTTCATTAAAATCGCTTAAGATTATTTTTTGGTCAATAGGAACATCTTGTACTTAACAAAACAAATTGTGTTATTTGTGCTTGGCTTCGTAGTGCTGAAATTGTTTTGCGTGTTTGCTTTTTTTTTTCTTTATTTACAGTTTTTACCAGTAACTGTAATCTGCATTAATTTTTATGGAATTACAGATTTAGATCGAAACACCATAGGATTACAAAACAAATGGCTGGAAAATTTATAACTGTGTTCTTAGGGCATTTTTTTTTGTGGGAATCAATATAGCATCTTCTGCATGTAAGAGAATAAAAATTTCAGCCTGTCCACATTGTGGCAGTGACTGGCTCCAGAGCTTTGAAGCAGAATAATCTGAATAATGTTTAACCCTCCAAATTATTACATATAAAACAACTATCAGAGGGATGTTGAGCTCTCACATAGCAAATAAGGCTTGGATGGTGGCTCCAGCTGTTGTGAATACAAAGTTACAGGCAAGTTTCACTTCCTAGTCTGCACTTTCTCTGTTGCAGGAATATCATAAGCTGTTCCATAAGCTCACCCCCAAAAATCGATCAGACATGATGGTAGATTTCCACAAAAGTCATCTGTAGGCCACAACGTTGGTCATCCCTTGTTGACACATTTGTACATTCAGGGGGGTTTACCAAGAGACACTATAGCTCTGGGTAAACCTACCTTCCAGGAATCAATACATGGTTTGTGTGTGAATCCTGGAAAGGATTCACACACTTCACAACGGTAATGGTAGCTATTAGCTGCCGCTAAATAGTCGCTCAAAAACTAGTGCGAACCACATATTTACTTTTTTGTGCTGGCTGCACGGGTGTCATTTGCGATACCTGTGAAGCAAGCACAAGGAAGGAGATGAAGTACACTAACTGAAGTTGAATTTGTAAGCGTGACTTAAACTCCATAAAAGAGCCCAGTGGCTCTTGGTAAATGATGCTGATTGTATTAATATCAGTTGGCAATTAACAGCATTTAGAGTATTGCCTAGGAGGAAAAACAAAAAGCATTCTTCTTTTGCTCAGATCAGATTGGATTATCATGTAACTAGAAACACCAGAACTGTAATTCTATGTGTCAAGTGGCATATTCCAAATTACAATAATAGTAACACTAATTGAGGATGTATTTTACTCCCAGTGGAAAACCCTTTTCTAATGGCTGTGCCTGACAAAGTTTGCATGTTATTGAGACGGATGTTAAAATGATTCTCAGTTCTGCTTGTAACTGTTACCCCTTCAATAAAGAGACAACTGGATGATTCGACGAGTGAAATTCTCATTGCATCAAAAATTTCCTTCCTCTGACATTTATATGTTTACCACTTTATGGTTATTTAGAATGTTTGTTTATTAATACCAGTGTTTTTGTAGACTATCATAAAATAGCTTAAACTGAACGTTCTTAATCCATGGGTTTTGATTCAAGCTATGTTATAAAGGGTATCTATTCTGGATTTTTTTTTTTAAATTGCTTGTAACTGAAATATTAAATTCTAACCAACTATCACTGTATCAATTTTTTGTTTTTGATTTGTTCCCAATTTCATAACTAATTTTCAACCGCAACAAACTGTAGATCGAACCCTTATACACAACCTGTTGAGTGGTGGTCTACAAGTTCAGTGAAACCAAAATTTCGGCTGCAGTTTTGTGTAGTCCAGTATCCGATCTGATGAATATCAGGTTTCAATCAAGTGCATTATCATAAATTAATCTGCTGTTGGCAGTGGGATTGTTTGTTCTAAACAGAAAGATTCATCAGGTCGTTATCGGCTCCCGTATACTTAAATAATGAAATAAGGAAAAAAACCAACCCCCAGATTTACAGTGAGACCGGCAGCAGAGTCTGTGATTGGCTAGCAGGCAGCCAATCAGGGACGCAGCTGACGGCTATGCAGACAGCCGGGGGAACGAAGGACTGTAAGTAAATTTCTGGGGCTTCTTTTACAGAAGTAAATCGGCGGTTGGGGGTGGGCTGGGGTGCCCTACACTATACAGGTAGGGCACCAAACAGCCAGAAAGGATACAGAGGGAGGGCTCCCCTGCGCATGTCACAAGGAATCAGCAGGGACCAGCTGACACACAGATACCTCCTCTTCACTTTTGCAACTTTGGACAAGCACTGCAGGAAAACCATAATGAGCATAGATGTTCGGTAAGGATTTTTTAAAAACACACAGTGGGGCCAGTAGTGGGTTAAATTTTAGTTTTGGTGGTGGAGTTGCCCTTTATTATTATTGTTACTTCATGTAGTTTCCTTCAACGCACTGGGGGATTATTGGGGGCCTCCATGACTTTCGGCCTATTGTCCCTAGCATACAATACAATGCATACAATAATCCACATGACTAATTGTTAGATTATGAAATCTTTTCTCTTTGTGATGTGTACAGTTTTGCACACTGTTAGTCTAAATAATTGCTAACCGAATACCGTAACTTATCAGAATGTGAAAATGTTGGAATGACACCGGGAATTTTCTTTTTTGACACTTTATTGCCTCATTTATGCTGACAGGTTCTGTCAGATTGTTTTTGATAAAGGATGACAGCTTCTAAAAATGTTAAGGTTTGACTTTTCATTGGCAGTGACAGCACCTAAAATCTCAATGCCTCCCACTTCTGTTAACCTAATATGCCGTACATTAGTCTCAGGCAAACTGTCAAAAGTAGCACTATGTCTGATCAGTCTTCCTTTTAGTTTGAAATTCAACTGTGTGCTTCACAGCAAGCTTGTTGCTAGTACCACATTCCTATTATCTCTCCAGGGAGTAATGTGACAACATGCTAAAACCCCAAAAACTCAATCACAAAAACAAAGAGAGGGTTCTGAAATAAAGTGAAACTGTGATTGCCTATAGCCCCTCAAAAAAAAATACCAGTACACATTCAGTAATAAACCTTTACTAATAATATTTGCATTTACTTTATTTTTTATTACGGTATTAAAAAAGAACCATAGAGTTTTTTTTTAAAACTAAAAACAGTTAAAAGGGAAAAAAATTGGGACAGGGATATAGGACTGATAATTCCTACCTCCCAATATTGTTTCTGTGAGGAGCACCAGCCCAAAGAAAAGTGATTCTGCCAGTCTTACTCCTGGTTTCTTACTCCTGGCTTCCTTAATACAGGAATAGTCCAGTACTAAACTGGGAAATTAAAACTGCACTTGCCATAGCTCCTCAATGAAACGTTATTGTGAGGTAGGAGTAATCAGTCCTACCTCCTTGTCCCAGGTACTTTCCATTTTTAAAATGTTAATTTTTGGACTATTTTTATTTTTATTAAAAAAAAAAAATCACCTTTATACTTTATTTAGTAATTCCAGTGGTCATTTATCATAAAACTAGTTAAAAAACATGCTTGCATAAAATTAATGTCAGGATACTAGTAAAATACATTTTGAAGAGATGATGTTACTGTATAACGATTAAAACAGCATTGAGTGTATCGGATCACACGGAAATGGCTCAAAAGAGTCTTCTCCGCTTCTTCTTAATCGCAGGACGAACAGTGATTCCAAGATACAGTATTGGAAATCCTCTATGACTCCTCCAATATCCATATGAATACTAGAACTTTACCATCTGATGAGGATGAAAGATTAAACAGCTACATTGCATAACAAAGAGAGAAAGTTTACACGGACCTGGACTCTTTGGATCTTTTTTTTAACACACCTAAATACAGATCTTTGCTAAATCAATGATTGTCAACTTACACTTTTCTCCAATACTTCCTTCCCTCCCTCCTCCATATCAATTTGTTACATAGTAACATAGTAATTGAGGTTGAATAAAGACACACGTCCATCAAGTCCAGCCTATTCACTTTTGTTTTTTTTACCCTACCTAACAGTTGATCCAGAGGAAGGCAAAAAAAAAAAAAAGGTCAAAAAAAAAAAGGGGGGGGGGGGCGGAACCCTTCCGGACTCCAAACGGCAATCCCTGGATCAACCAGATCTACAGTATATGTATTAATATCAGTAATTCTCAATATTTTTTAGTTTTAGAAACTTGTCCAGGCCATTTTTAAAGATATTGAATGAACTTGCCATTACCACATCTGCTGGAAGACAGCTGTTCTCACAATACAGTGAGGATTGTGCTTCCACAATATTGTATTGTATGTATTTATTGGGAGGCTTGGTCAAGCCTCCATGTGGTAATAGCACCCCCAACACGCCCCTTTTATGGGAGGTCCTATGCCTTTAATATAAAGCACTGGATGGCCTCTTCCGTCATTTTAAAAAGCCAAAGGGCTGGGGGGAAGTGAGAGAGCCTGTTATATGGATCCAGTGTGTAAGAATGAGAAATGCAAAGTTTGCTAATTGTAATTGAAGTAAAAGACATTTAAAAAGGTTAGAAGTTAGGACCTTCCTGACTGGGGTTACCTTGACGTGGTTGGAAGGCTTTTCATTCATGTGATCACAGTAATGTATACTAAAACCCCTTTGTTTATATAGTATGCCAGTGTGCAGATAATATGATATTGTATGGGGCCTAGGAATGTGCATTGATTATCTTTTCTATGTTTCTCACTGTAAAGAAACCTTTCCTAACCTGAATAAGATACTTCTTTTCTTCCAACCTTAAAGGATGACCACGAGTGCTCTGATATGACCTATTCGTGAACAATGCACCAGAAAGTTTATTGTATGGCCCATTAATATATTTGTATACGGTTATCATATCCCCACGCAAACGTCGCTTCTCCAATGTAAACAGCCCTAACTTGTCTAATCTGCCTGCATATGTAAGCCCCTCTATTCCCCTTATTAATTTAGTTGCCCTTCTCTGAACTGCTTCCATTTCCAAGATTTCCCTTTTGTATATGGGATTCCAAAACTGCACCCCATATTCCAAATGAGGCCTTACCAGTGCCTTCTAAAGAGGGAGAATAATATTTTTCTCTCTTGAATCTATTCCTCTCTTTATACAAGACAATATCTTGCAAGCTCTAGCCATGGCTGTCTGACATTGTTTGCTATAGCTAAGTCTGTTATCTACTGGAATCCCCAAATCTTTTTCCATTACAGATTCACTTAACACAGAGTTATTTAGTAGGGATTATTAAATCCCAAATGCATTACCTTACATTTATCAATATTGAATCTCATCTGCCATTCTGCTGCCCATTTTGATAATCTATCTAGGTCTTCTTGCAGCACTTGCAAATCATTTGAAGTTTCCAAAGCTCTGCATAGTTTAGTGTAATCAGCAAACAGAGACCTTGCTCTCAATGCCCCCTTCTAAGTCATTTATAAACAGATTAAAAAGAAGCGTCCCCAGTACAGAACCGCTTAGAACTTTAGCCCACATAGATTTACCACCTCTCTCTGTTTGATCCAATAACCAATTCTCTATCCATGAACAAATGTTTTCTTCTAGGCCAACAGTCCTCAGTTTATACAATAGTCGCCTATGTGGCACGGTATCAAAAGCTTTCGCAAAATCCAAGTATAGCACATCCACTGCTGTGCCTAAATCTAAATTCTTACTCGCTTCTTTATAAAAAAAACAATTACATTTGTCTGGCATGATCTATTTCTCATAAATCCAAGCTGACTACTACTAATAAGATCAGTTCTGGAGACAAAGTCAAGGATATGACCCTTAAAAAAGTTTCCAACACCTTCCCTACCACTGATGTTAGGCTTACAGGTCTATAGTTACCAGGCTGTGAACGACTACGTTTTTTGAATATTTGCATTACATTGGCTTTTTTCCAATCCAGCCGCACATCCCCAGACCAAAGTGAATCTGAAAAGATGAGAAACAGTGGTCTAGATAGAACTGAACTAAGCTCTTTTTAAAATCCGAGGATGCAATCCATCTGGTCCTGGGGCTTTATTGATAAGTGTTTTTATTCCCACTCTTGGAAACGACACATTAGTGTCAATACATACTAAATTTGACATAATTTGTATGTAATAAAAATTAAGAATTAAAAAAACAAACAAACAAATAATGGGTAACTCTGGTCTCCATACAAGTGCCCTTTCTTTGGCTCACTCATACTTTTTGAAGAAGCATAGGGTGATGTATCTAGCTTCCCTGGATCTTAAGTTACAGGCTTGTAAAATTTCACTTCCTGATTTGCACTGTCTCTCTAAATTTCTGTAACGGGCACATAATGAGCTGTGCCCCACCCCCAAAATATAAATCTTTTTTTAATCTAGTTACAAGCCTGCATTCTCTGTCCTTTCCTCTGCCTATGCACATTTTAGTTTTTTTTTCTTTTCAGGCTTGTGGCTAGCTTTAAAAATAATTAAGAATTTGGGGCGGGGTGTATGAAGCAGCCGTTGATGCTGTGCCCCAGCAGTAGGAGACAAGCAAGCATGCTCAAACCTGAGACTTGGAGGCAGAGCAATTTTGCTGGCAATTTCACAATTCTGCCCTCTGCTATAAATCTGGATAGATTGCAACTACAAGTATGATCTTGGAGTCATTTTTAAAGGTAGGAGTGTGCTCTTTTGTTTTTTGTTTTTTTTTAATAAAGTGCATGTGTATGAAGAGCACAGTTCCCCTTTTTTTATTTTATTTTGTTGGTTATTTATGGCACTAAAAATCGATAATAGATTTTCTGTTGTGAAGCCGTACGGTAAGTTCTTCTCTAAATCCAGAACTTTTGGTTCAATAATAAGCTGTATATGCAGCTCTGCAACATACTGGTCAGTTGGGATTGGTCAAAGCTGCTAAGTTAATTAAGTCCCCATTTTTAGGGTTTACTTCAATGTGGATTTTATATGGAGTTGTAAAGTGTGAAAATATGTTGGCAGGCAAAAAAGCACACAAATATTTAATATTTGTTCTCAAACTTTTTCATATTATGTCACACTTAAAATTGCAACTTTTTCTAGGTCACATTTTAAAAAACATTCAGGGTTATTTAATAAAAGTTCTTATTGTTTAAACGGTGCTAATTTTGCCCCAACCTATCAGATGTTAGCTTTCAAATGTTAAATAAGATTTGATTGGTTGGGGCGAAATTAGCACCATTTTAAACGATAAGAACTTTATATTGAATCTCCCTGACTGTTGTATATTACCAATTAAACAGGATTTGAATGCTAATTTCTTGTCCTTCATAGCAATTCCTAACCAAACAATACAACAGTATAAACAGGGACATACAATAACCTCCTTTTTCCCATCAAACAAGCCTAAACCCCATACTACTCGATGCAAAATCAGTTAGAATGGGTTTAATGCTCGTTGGAAGTAGCACAGCTTTAACAATGCAATCTAAAAAACATTAGATATTGTGCCTCTACTTTGCGCAGCATCTAACGTTCTTTCCTTGCAGGCGTTCTGTCCCCGCTAATTAGCAGCGCACGATTCCACAATGCAATAACATTGCGCAGTGACGTGCACAACATTATTGAATCACGGGACTGTGCATGAGGTAAGTAGTGGGGCTGAACGCCACTCCGATTTATTGCATCTTCCTGATAGACTAATGTGCTTTGTGACTCCCCAACCACCCTCCTATCAGATACTAGGTCTTTAAAGTATAATTTCCCTTTACCTAGGCAGTACCTTTTTTTCTTTAAAATTCTCCCTATATCCTTTAAGCTGGGTACACACATTACCGGTAATGTGTGCACCACATTTCCGAGCGTTTTTTTTCTGTATCGTTTGGTACTGCCCCAAAATTTCCTTTAGCCGTGACACTTTCCCTCTACTAAAATAAAGGGAGTCATGGCTAAAGGAAATGTGCAGTCCAGCCTGTTCTCCCTGTTCTTTACATAGGGGGAACACTCAGGACTGTGTGTAAAATCTTAAAGATTCTGTCTGTCATTTTTTGGGCTGTATGTTCATCTAACCAGATAAACTAGATTACTGGAAGATGAACGAGTGAGAGGTATGGAATCCCTAAAACAACAACAGACAGTGTTGTTTTTCACATAATGTCCATTTAATTTCCTATTTCCTCTAATAGAGGTTTCAGGAGCCATGTAACCACAAGATATCCCAAAAGCAAAGTCCTCCAGTAGTAAGTAATATACACTTTAATGCCTATTAAACTGTGAATTGGAAGATTATCTTTTCTTGTAAGCAAGCCAAGGCTGGGTCTACTACTACTTTTGAGCCTGTGAAATAAATAGCTTGGATTTTACTAACCCCTTAGTCCGTAACGTTACAATATTATTGCCAGCTTTGAAATCATAGGAAGATCCCAGTTTAGTGCCTGCCTTGTCTCGTGTTAAATTTTATGATCTGTTTTTATTTCATCTTTTAAAATGAAATGAAGCATGCTCTTCCACAGTGAAGACATTCACAAAAGCTCAACCAGCACCTGTGAAATAGGAAAAAGCTGGAATATATTAAATGAATTGCTGCTCTTTATTTTATATGATCTTTATTCGTTTTTTATGAGAAAGTACCAACCATTCTATTGTGGAAAGAATACAATCCACATTAATAGATTATTTTAATCCTAGCATGTTGCAATCAGCAGATGGGTTGCAACCTCTTTATTAAATGTCAAAGATATTTTTACTGTTTCACAAATCTTTTCACAGATACAATAAATAATACATTTAAGTTTAAATGATAAATATAATGTGGAAAATGCAATAATGTACACAGTTTGCAAAACATGCAATTCAAAGATCACAATCTCCTTTACAGTTTTTGAAAAGTCACATTTATCAGAACAGTTTGTTCTCTCTTTCCAATGTATTTTATTTTTATTTTTTTTCCTAGTAAAATGTAGTATTGTCTCAAATTGTTTTTAATGATTCGGGTCAATTTATATTAAATAATATAAAGATAATAAGACTGCTTGTTTATTAAAGGGAAACTACAACAATTTTAATAAATAAAACTGGAATATTCTAATTCTAATATCTCAAAACAATACAGAATCAGGAGGATGTTAAAGTTATTTCCTTCTGGTTCTGTATTGTTTTGAGGCTTTAGTTGCCCTTTAAATGTACACCAGAATTCCTGTACAGTAGTCCCATACAGTAATAGCCATACTGGATTTGGCTATTATTGTATGGGACTACTGTATGAGAATTAAACAGCATGAGACTTTTTTACTGTTCAACAGGTGACAGGTGTTATTAAATACTGTATATACTCAAGTATAAGCAGATCCGAGTATAAGCCGAGGTACCTATTTTTACCTGTCCATTTAAAGGGCAACTAAAGCCTCAAAACAATACAGAATCAAAGGCAGTAGTTGTCATAATGTCTACCATCGAATTATATTCGAGTTAATCGTGTTTTCCTAATTTTTCAGGTAAAAAATAGGTACCTCGACATATATACTCGGGTCTGCTTATACTTGAGTATATATGGTATTTGATAACACCTATCACCTGTTGAACAGTAAAAGAAAGTCTCATGCTGTGTAATGACTACATGTCAGTGAGGCTTTGAAATATTTCTGTGCAGTCTGTAACATTGTTTTTTAGGGTCTCGGGCATTCAGCAGCTGTTCACTAGTAAAGTAAGTGCTGTGAAAGACAAAACCAGGTGCAGAACAAAGGTTGGTGTACTTGTTTACTAGGTGCAGCTACAAGCTCATACACACACGTGTGATCGCAGCTGCTGAACCTTTCCTCTGCATCCTTTCTGTTGAAAGTGAACTTTGTGTATTTTATTGTTTGCAAATTGAAATGTAGATGTGTAACCCCAAAATCACTGTCATCCAGAGCAAGATATATTTTTTCATTCTATGAATATATATATGAATCACCTTTGTTTATTTTAGCATTCTAGATGTGTGCAAATTATTTCTTACTTTTTGCTACTAACCCTATCTCATTTCTCTGTGTGTGTCTGCATCTTTTCAATTTCTTGACCCCTTGCAGAGAAGATCTTTTGCACAGCCCATTAGCACACTTCATTATGCAGCTTTAATAAGAACGGCTGCTTCCTTTTGGGAGACTAGCATATGGCTTTCTTGGGGCCTGCTCTGATCTTACATGGAGTATTTGCCAATCTCGCTTTTATGTTTTTCAAGCCTTTCCGCATAATATCTGCAGCTCCAACAAAAGGATCAAGATGTCACATCATGTCTGATGTGTCTCTGTCATTTTAAAATAATTTGTGGCTTTGCTTCCAATAGCATTGTCTTCTACCACAAAGCAAATGTCTCCAGAGGGTCTCGGCATGATAGGAACGTGTTTTGGGTTATCCCAGGGCAAGGGTAATTAAACACAGCTGTTCTTGGATTACGCACAGGAAAATGCCTTTTTGTTAGAATATTTAAGGTGAAAAAGCTCCATAAACTTTTGGTATCTATTGAATACAATTAAGTTAACGCAACTGGCTTCCTCAGTTCATCTGAGGTAGGTACATTTCCCACTATTGGTGGTGGAACATATCGTACATTGCTTAACAAGTCCAGTTGAACTGACATTATTTTATATACAGTGTCATAGTTGAATAAAACATACAAGTTACATGTCATCATAAATTGAATTTGTTTTTGCCCCACTTTGTGATGCAGTTAAAACAGATTGCTAAGATTGGATGTTTTTGGTCACATATCCAAGCTTCTCACCTTTTCTTTTTCTTGGCAGATAGAGTTTATTATTTCCAAGGGTGGAAAGTTGAATCTGTATTTTTCTTTCTCTGTTTGCTTTCTGTCACCCTAGGCTGAAACTAATGTAGTGAAACATTAATTATATATTGTTTGAACAAAGTTTTACCCCTAAGAAATGTGGAGGAAAGCACAGTTTTGCTTGACTGCGTTAATGCTACTGTTCTCTCTGACTTTGTACAAGCTATGCTTTGTAAAACTTTCTTATAGGTAAAGGAGAACTGTTGTCTAAACACTTATTTAATTTATAACTATAAAAATTCTGATTAAAATGATAAAACACATGCCTTTCTAAACCATTCATAAGCAAATTATACCTCTCTAAAGGTAAGTTTTTACTTTTTCACTCCATATCCTCCACAGCGGGATAGATCAAGGCAGAGAGTAAATTTGAATCTGTCAGTACACATGTAATAGTAACCGCATACATGGCCTTGAAAAATTGTGGAATAGGGGATTAGTCAGCAGTGTGCCCACACGCAGCCACGCTACTTTAGTAGAGGGAGGCGATAAAGGCCACAGACAGCAATGCCAATGGCAGTAGTTTGTCTGTTCCATTGTCATAGTTTTCAGGCCCACCTTGCTTATACTTGGACATTGGTGAATATAGGGGGTGAATTTCTTTGAAAAACTGTAGGTAAAGGTTTAAACTAACATAAATATGAAAGCTTAAAGGATAAAATTTACTTAAAAATGTAAAGTACCTAGGGCAGGGAGGCTGCATTATTTATTATTGATTATTCCTACCTCTCATTATTATTTTGTTAAGGAGCTACAGCACTAACTAGTTTTAATTTGCCAGGTTAGTCTTTGACTAATCCTTTATTAAGGATAGTGCTGAAGCCAGGAGGAAGACTGACAGAATCAGTTTTCTGTGAGCTGGTGCTCCTCACAGAAACAATATTTAGAGGAAGGAATTACTAGTCCTATATCCCTGTCCCAAATACAAAAATACACAAGATAGTTATCCTTTAACCTCTCCTGAATAAAAGAAAGGATATGCCACATAAATGGAAAGGGACTAATTAATAAGTACAGTTGCATAAATTCAGAATTGTAAATATCTGTAAATCTTTCTCCCACATGCCCTCAATCAAAGGGCATGGGTGCACAGAGACTCAGCCACTAACTAACTAATGCAAATGTGCAATTACAGAAAAAAAATAAACCAGCTCTGTGTTTTGAACAGCTTCCTCTGAATCTCAGAAGTTGAAGTAGGCTTTCCTACTTACCCGAGAAATAGAATTTAAAGGCGATGCCCACCCCTAAAACTAAAATTTAGCCCACTGCTGGCCCCACTGTATAGTTTAAATCCTTAACTTTGTTTAGCCCTTAGGGCTAAACAAAATGTGTGCTGGATTGAAGGCATGCAGCAACACACAAATCAGAGAAAGTGCTACTTACATGTATTCAATTAAAGATTAAGATAAGGCAAAGTAATTTTTTCAGTATAGTGTCCCTTTAAATCACTCTACGATTCTTCTTCAATTTTGTGGAGGTCGGCCCCATGCTAAATAAATGGATGTCCCACTTATTTGTTTCCTGTTTGTTTGTTTGTTTTGCAGTTTCACTTTTTTGTGCAGAAATCAGTGTGTTTGCAGAAAAAAATGTCCTTTAATTGGTGCCATGAGTGTCCTAGATCGCATACATTGGCTGACATGCAGGGCAGGGTGGGCAATTTCGACTTAGCAGTAACATGCAGCCACCCTGTGTGTCTACTGCATATGTGTGAGGCAGACCAGTGGAATACAGGCACACATAATTGCCCAGTAAATCTATTTGGGCTTATTTTAAATTATGCTCTTTAAGTGGTTGAATAGATATTTGCCTCTTCCTTGTCATTTTGCAGCTTAAAGGACAACTCCACCCTCATATGAACATCTTTTAGAAAGAATGGCCTCTTTAAAATATGTTGATATATCATAGTTTGTCCTGTGAATTCATTACTGTATGTCTGCTATGCTTCTGGATGCCTCATGGAAATTGAGCAATTTAGAAACCTGTACTGAGCCTCTACTGGGCCTGCGCATGCTCAGAAGAGGCAGACAGGGGATTAACATTCAGTCATTGGCTGTGATGTCAACTGTCAAATCCATAACTGACAGTTACTAACTGGAAGAACCAGGAAGCAGAAAGAGGGGAAATAGGACATTGTGCAGGATTTCAGGTTAGACTTGTGTATCTCAGGTTTCAAACTATTACCGTTTAGGGTTTTAGGGGGTGATTTACCTGTATGGAAGTTTTCATTTTGGGGCTGGACTTGCCCTTTAAATTGTTTATATCTACATAAAGAATTGTTGCTATAAGACTTTTTGTCTGTTTGCTTGCTACTTAAACATTTATTTATTTGTCAGAACTTGTTATTATTAGACATTAGTTATGATAAAGCTGCATTGTAATAACAGAAATATACGTACATACACAAACTGTATTTTTAACAAGAATCTCACCATGGGTGAAACACATAGTTGAAACAGATGCACATTTTCCATCCTGTCTAAAAGAAGTTTTTTCATTTGTTAAATAGATGGTTTGATTCTGAAACCAATGCATACACCATACTAGCAACTCTTTGCCCTGGTTTTCAGAGTCCATTAGGTACCTCTATTAAAAACAACAGGAATACAGCCACAGTGCTTTATTTTATTAGCAAGACCACCACAGGGTTTCTCTGTTGAGACAAAAGGCGGAAAGAATAGAGGATGCCTAATGTGCACAGTGGGTATAAAGTAGACTTGGTGATTCACAGGCAGAGTAAATGCTTCAGTTATTATAACACCATGTACATAAAATCCCCATCATTTATTATAAACTAATTTACAAAGGGCAGTGTTACTAATTTGCTGTTTTAACAAAATGTACAGTATTATAACATGCTACAATAATATAATTAAACAGTATAGTGTAGTATAGTATTTGAGGCTGACGACAAACATCCATCTAGTCCAACTTACTTAGCAATACCCACATTTCTAGCCCAGAATGAAGGGGGAAAAATTCCTTCCTGACTTCTAGTGGCAATCAAGAAATATCCCTGGATCAACTGCAACTTTTATGTATCAATACCAATAACATGCAACATTCCTTGTTATTAGAAATTCATCCAGCTACTTTTTAAAAAATTTCCAGTGAACTTGCCATCACAACATTCAATGGAAGACTGTTCCATAGTTTTACCATTCTTACAGTGAAAAACCCTTTCCAGTCTTAAGGGAAGTCCGCATGTCCTGTGGCATTTTTTGTTGGTGAATAATGCCCCATAAATGTATTTATACACAGTGATTAATCAAAACAACAAAAATCCTATCCCATGAATGTGACGCGTGTGATGCTTACTTATTCACTATGGTGGTCGGGGTGTATAAAACCCCAGACCCTTTGCTTCTTCAAATAGCATATAAGGCAATCCAAATTTCAAAATATATATTGGGTGCTTACCCGTGCTTCTTAGTGACCCGGGTGCAAGGTGCCCCAGGTCCGTCTCTCCAGACCAAACTCCACGAGTACAACAGAAAGAAAAGCATGACACCGCATCAACCGGAGTATACACAAGAGGAATCCGGACACATAAATGAATCCACAGCTTTATTTCAGTACGCCTGACGCGTTTCGGACCATGCGGTCCTTAATCCTTTCTCTAGTGTGTATAATTGTAACTAGTCTGTCTTCATATTCAAGCTCCACTAGTCTCCTTATTGTAACTAGTCTGTCTTCATATTCAAGCTCCACTAGTCTCCTTATTAATTTAATTGCCCTTCCCTGAACCCTTTCAATTTCAATATGTCCTTTTTGTACTCATGATTCCAAAACTGCACCACATATACCAAATAAGGCCTTACCAATGCTTTGTAAAGAGGGACAATAATGTGTTTCTCCCATAAATCCTTACCCCTCTTAATTCAAGACAATCAGGGTTATTCAATAAAAGTTCTTAGCGTTAAAAATGGTGCTAATTTTGCCCCAACCAATCAGATGTTAGGTTTCAAATGTGAAAGTAATATCTGATTGGTTGGGGCAAAATTAGCACCATTTTTAACAATAAGAACTTTTATTGAATCTCTCTGAATATCTCGATGGCTCTAGCTGCTGCCACCTGGCACTTCTCCACATTGAATCTATCTAGATCCACCTAAAACAATTACACATCATCTGTAACTTTTAATGGTCAACACAGTTTTTTGTTGTCCACAAACACAGGAACCTTGCTTATAAATTAAATCCACATTAACATAGCACCATTGACAACTACCATTAACCATTTTTCTATCCATGTACTAAAGTACGACCCAAGCCAACAGACAATAGCTTACACATTAGTTGGATATGGGGGACTGTATCAGAGTCTTTGCAAAATCCAAGTAGACCACACCAGTAGACACACTATGCCAGAGTCCAAATTTGACGCCAATTTCTGTCGTGTACAATTCAATGTTGACATTTTACCCCGGCAGTTTTGATAACACTTTTACCACAATGTAATCAACATCTTTCATTCAGGAGGTCCCCAAAACCTGGTTGTTCTAACTGGCACTTTCCAGGGTTACCTATTGCCAACAGATTCTTGAACAAGCCATTCTGAATTGAGAAAGCCAGTAGGAAGACTAGCAAAGTGTCTTCAAGAATTAAACTTCAAGATCTAACTTAATACCACAGAATTACCATGACCTGCATTAATGAGAACATTGACAAGCATTTTTTAGATTGTTTCTATCAGCTAAGTAATCCTAGCTAAGGACAACTCCACCCTCATAAATGTGCCATCTCTGTTAGTGTCAAGTTGGGGATTTGTGTGACTAATTTTTAAGTGGCAATATGACAAATCCTAATTGTCATTATGCTAACCATTTGCCAGCAAGAACAGGTATCCACTGGATGACTGCTCCCCCTTGCTAAGGCTACATCTGTGGATGTACCTTCTAGGTGAGGATTGAGCTCTCTCAATGGATATGTAAATTTCCTGTTATGGATTGAGGAATGCAGGGAAAAATTAAGGCACTGAGAGAAGGGGGTCCACCTCGCAGACCCCTCCAGGTGCCCCCATGTTATTGTCACCGGCAACCAACATTGCAGATATGGCACTCGCATCAAACCCCTCACAGTGGGGCCACTGGAACCAGTGGCTCCCATTGACCCCTCGCCACTCCTGGTAGACTCAACATTTACAGGAGGTGCGTCTCCTCCCAGCAACCTATCCCAGCGTAATGCCACTGCTAGACCCCTGGTAGCAGTGGCACCTCCTCTCAGAACCCTTTCTCAGTGGAGCCAAATACCCCATGCCCCCCTCCAAGCAGCCGTCACACCTACATCTCGCCCCACTGGCAGGGTTCGGATGTAAGTAAAGGGCACTCTAACCCCCATATAGTAAAGGGCACTCTGACCCCATATAGTATAAGGCACTTTGACCCCATATAGTAAAGGGCACTCTGACCCCCATATAGTAAAGGGCACTCTGACCCCCCATATAGTAAAGGGCACTCTGACCCCCATATAGTAAAGGGCACTCTGACCCCCATATAGTAAAGGACACTCTGACCCCAATAGTTAAAAATGTCACCTGAGAGTTTGTTTCAAGCTGTCATTTGCATTGAACTAGCAGCCTTTTTTTGCCCCAAACTGAGAAGACCCATCAGATTTACAGCATCCAGATGAGCAGTGACAGTGCTGAGTGAGTAAAAAAATCAATTGCACACTATCAAATCTCTGTCTGTGTCTGAGAGCAGGATCTGCTGTAGCATGATCTGTGCTCAATAGAGGCAGGTCTCTCTTCTATAATACTATTGGCTGTTAGCTTATACGTGGTAAGGCTCTAGCTTCCTTGTTTTATCTGCTATACACAAGAGAGCATGTAAAGTGTATGGCATACACTTAGACTTCTACCAACACAAAGAGGTAGGTTTTGGGAGCTGACCCCTAGTATCAATAGGTAAATTTCATAAATCAACCAACAGACACTGCCAATGTAGAGGTGACACATAGCTTGTTGTATTTTTGTGAATGTGCTCGGTCTATTTGGACAATGTTGTCTATTGACTTAAGTTCCCCATTAAATGTTAGATTATTCACTATGGGGGCGATGCACTGACAAGGTTACACGCTGATAGCGTGTCTAGGCATATAACATTACTTGCGGCAGCTGAGTGGTTAAAATCCGCATTAGCCACACAACCGCCTCAACAAAGGACTTAAACTTGCACTGATTT
The DNA here is from genome assembly GCA_019447015.1 of Hymenochirus boettgeri. Taxonomy (NCBI): domain Eukaryota; kingdom Metazoa; phylum Chordata; class Amphibia; order Anura; family Pipidae; genus Hymenochirus; species Hymenochirus boettgeri. Next base: position 10,797 of record JAACNH010001540.1, on the reverse strand, counting down.
AACATCGGTTACCGGGACTTTGTATATGTTAGTGAGATGGAAGTAAATAGAGATGAACCCACCAGAACTTTGTCCGATAAAACCAAAGTCCTGAGCCAAAAGTACAAAATTTTGGTTCATAACTCCCAGATTCCACTGCCAAAATCACCCCGGTTAAAACTGCCAAATAAACTCTCGAAAAACTTCCTGCCGAATTTAGATACAGAACTACCAAAATTCAACCGACTGCTAGTTCATAGTAACATAGTAACATAGTAATTGAGGTTGAATAAAGACATTGAACAAATGTTTTCTTCAAGGCCAACAGTCCTCAGTTTATACATTAGTCGCCTATGTGGCACAGTATCAAAAGTTTTCGCAAAATCCAAATATACCACATCCACAGCTGTGCCTGAATCCAAATTCTTACTCACTTCTTCATAAAAACCAATTAAATTTGTCTGGCATAATCTATTTCTCATAAATCCATGCTGACTACATGCTGAGTGCCATTGCGGCACTGAGAAGTGCCTTTGGCGGGGGTCCCGCAGCCCGAACCGGGACCCAAAGTGAGCGGCTCTTAAACTCTCTTATAATTCCCCCCAACATTTCTTCTTTTCCAAAGATCCATCACCTTCCCTACCACTGATGTTAGGCTACAGTCTATAGTTACCAGGATGTGAACGACTACTTTTGAATATTGGTATTACATTGGCTTTTTCCAATCTAGCAGCACATCCCCAGACCAAAGTGAATCTGAAAGATAAGAAACAGTGGTAGATAGAACTGAACTAAGCTGTTTAAAATCCGAGGGTGTATTCCTTCCGGTCCTGGGGCTTTATTGTATTAACTTTGTCTAATTGTTTCCGTACCATATCCTGTGTTAGCCATGTGAAATACTCCTCATTTCTCCCTGCCATATTATTACAATCCCTGCGTAAGGACTAGGATTCTCAACAGTGAAAACCGATGTAAATAAACGGTTTAGCAGATTAGCCTTTTTGGCATCCTCTACAACCATCTCAGCCCCATTATTAATGGTCCCACATTCTCAGTCCTCATCTTTTTACCATTTATATATTAAAAAATATTTTGGGGTTGGACTTGCTTTGTTCAGCAATCCGTATTTCATTTTCTATATTAGCTAGTTAATTGCTTTCTTGCACTCTTTATTACAGCTTTTATACTCCCTGTAAGACGTTTCTGTTCCCTCTGATTTCCAAATGTTAAAAAGCCTTTTCTTTTTCCATTTCCCTTTTTACCTGAGCATTAAGCCATGCAGGAGAAGACCTACTTTTTTTTACACTGGTTACCCTAAAGTAAAAATTTAGAATGTAATAGTTTAATATCCCTTTAACAAGTGGACCACATGCCCATACCAGCAGCCTTCGCAACTGCTATGGAGATTCATTTCCACCTCCATCCCGGCATTTGGTGGCTAGAACATACCCCAACAGTAATTTACCCACCTTCTTGTTCCTGTACACAGCTCCACCCATATTGTTTCTGCCATATTGTTTATTATCTCCATCATATCCATATTTTAGATTGGCTTCAATTGCTGTTTAACATACATACTAATCCTCCTCCTTTCTTATTAACTCGGTCATGCTAAATAAGGAGTATCCTTCAATATTACTGTCCATCGTGTGAATCATTTGCCACGTTTTGCTATACCAATTACATCATACTTTACTTTAAAGCTATTAGTTCTATGCTTGTGAAGGTTCTCATTCATCCAGGTCATGGTATATCTGTTGTATTCAATTAGATCAACTGGACTTGAAATGTAGTTCTGAAGACGTTTCTCAGTCATCCGACTGGCTTCTCAATCCGAATGACTTGTACAAGAATCTGTGGCAATTAGTACCCCGGAAAATCCCAATTAGCATATCACAGCCAGGTGTTAAAGGGTGTGATTGGATAGTGGCTAGAGGTGTTATAGGAACGCCCAGAGTAAGGTGTCAAAACAGCATTGTACATGCAGACAGTTGGTGTCTAAATGTCTAACAGGACCCTGACCCAGCCAGAAAGGAAGACCTTGCTAAGGCTTGAATTTTGCCATAACTCCTAAAGCCATCCCTGTGGTGGATATTATAGCAGCCACAGAAAGCCTCTTCACACAGTAATAAGGTATCACAGAGTGAGGCAGAACACCTTCGCTTAAGGTATCTGCAGCCTTAGCCAGTGCTAAAAACTCCTTCATCTAACTTGACTACAAGAAAGAGAGCTTAACATCCCTCGAGAAAGATTCCAGTATCACCATTCTACCGGCAGATAAAGGAAGATGCACAGTGGTATCAACACCTCAGACTACCATGAAATGTGCCATCCTGGCCGATAACAACACATATAGGCTTTAACAAGGGATCCCACCAGCCGTTACAAGAAAAGAGTCATAGACTTACTACACAGCTTCAAAAGGATAAAGCCATTGACAAAGCAATGTATCATGCCTCTACCCTGGTGAGGCACATCCATGCTCTATGGACTCCCAAAGATACATAAGGAAGGGGCCCCACTAAGACCTATAGTCAGCAGCATCAACTCTGTAACATACAAGGTGGCTAAATATCTAGCTAAACATCTTAGGACCTTGGTGGGAAGTTCTAAGCATCACATCCAGAACTCTCAGGAGTTCACAACAAGATTGAAGATATAGTACTCGGTGTAGAAGAACTATGGGTCCTATGATGTGACATCCTCTTCACTTAAATTGTGGATTTTATCTCTCTAAAACTTGTGAATTCAGACTGACCTTGTGCCAAAAGAAGTAGAAGGAAAGAAAAGAACACAAATCCAACAGTGAAGGGGAAAGCAAGACAAGAGAAGAACATGGTCATCCCATATGTAGCAGGGGTCCCAAAAAATTTTCAAAAAACATGTATCCCTGTCTGCTTTAAACCGAACAACACACTGAGGCAGCAATGGTACATCCGAAAGACCCAATACAAAACACAAGAAAAGCGACATCATATATGCAGTGCAGCAGTAAGAATGCTTGATTTGTATGTGAGGGAGACCAAACCGCAACTGCATCAACGTAGGCCCAGCACAGAAGAGCCAATTCCTCGGTCAGGACTCAGCCGTGTACCTGCATCTTAAGGATAAAGGACATACCTTTGAGATGTAATGTTACATATTGGCGAAGGAACGTGACTGGTTTCAAAGAGAGGTGTTAAGGAGGCCATTTATGTGAAAATAAAAAACCAGCTTAAATAGAGGTGGGGGGGTTCGACACCAACTGTCTGCCATGTACAATGCTGTTTAAAACCCTTACTCTGGCGTCTATAACACCTCTTAGCCACTACAATCACACCCTAACACCTGGCTGTGATGTTAATTGGGTTTTTCCAGGGTACATAATTGCCACAGATCTTGACAAGTCATTGAATTGAGAAAGCCAGTCGGAATGACTAGCGCAACGTCTTCAAGAAAATACATTTCAAGTCCAGTTGATTTAATTGAATACAACAGATATCTGTATTAGTTCTAGTTTCCCGTTTTCCAGGCAGACTCCTTGCAGTGTAAACATACATTTTAGATTATCAACTGATTTACTTCCATACTTGGTACGTACATGCCTCCTTATCCTATGCTCCCATTCTTCTCTCCCGTTGTGTTATGAGCCCCATGATCCCTAACTTCTCTCTACCCGGTTTAGTTCACGTAACCTCCCCCCCATACCTGATTTAAAATTTCTCCCCAAAACAGCTGCACCATCATCATTGAGGTTGCAATCCATCTCTACATAAAGAGCCTTATGCCAACAGAAAAGTCAGCCCAGTTCTCTAAAAACCCAAACCCATCTCTACATCACCATCTTAGCCACACATTATACTCCTGAGCTCCCGTTGCCTCCTAGCGAGCACGTGGCTGTGGTAGTATTCTGAAATCGCTACCCTAGGTCTTGCTTTTAACTTGCCCCTAATTCTCAGAAATCATTTTTAAGGACCTCACCTCCACCTCTAACTTCGTCATGGCACCAATGTGAACCAAGCTGCCGGGTCCTCTCCCAGCCCACCCAATAATCTGTCTAACGAATCTACCTCATGTCGAACCCTAGCACCAGGCAGTAACACACTGTTTGGCATGAAGGGTCTTGGTGACAGATTACCCAATCTAACCCTTTAATAATGGAGTCCCCTACCACTACCAACTGGTATACTTCCGTAGCCACAATTCTCCCTTTTTCCTTGTAGAAGATGGCCATCCCTGGGTGCTCAAAGGAACGGCCCGCTCCATACATGCTACTTGGCATCGTCTCCCCTTTTTTACCTAACAAGGCAAATCGTTGGGATTGACAACTGGGAAGAAGTGACCCTACCCTTCATCCCCTAATTCCCCTGGTGACCCTTACAATGCTGCGGTTGGTGAAACGCGTGTAGGTAGTTGAGGAAGTGGTGAGGCGCTATGTCCGGACTAGGTTTAAGGGAGTCAGGGACCGGAGTTATTAAGCGCACAGCCTGATTGATTATCCTTTACTCTCCCCACTTTCCACCACTTACATATTTAACATATCGCAGTCATCTGGATTATTGACAAAGGAGAATCCTTTATTAAAGGGAAAGTTCAGACAAAACATATTTTTTTACAGCCCAGAAGCTGCTGATAAAACAATGTTTTGGTTTTCTAAGTAATCTCTAAACAAACATAAGTAGTAAATCTGTGATTACACTTGCAAGTCTGCCGTTACTTTCACTCTCACCCTTTCAGACAAGATCAGGGTAACTGATTGGACAGATCTCTTTGTGGGTGAAGCACATTGAGCATGTGAGCCAATGGCTCAGGGGTTAAATTTATGGACGGCCAAACCTTGGCCAAACACGAAAAATAATCATTTTCTTACCACATAAATTTATACCGTTATGATATTGTAACATACGATTATTTAAAAATTAACAATGTCGCTTTGGATGTGAACCCATTATCACTGGTGTGGCTGATTACACCCAAATCATAATCATAATGCACAATTGCTGAACGGACACTGTGCAGTTTTTCAGTGTTACCGTAACCTTCCTAACATCCCCCAGAAGGCTTAAAAGTACATTCCTCACTGGTGAATTTGTTGGTCCAATGGAAGGTCCTTGACAGTTTAGAAAGACTCACACATACCTGTGCCCTTTTCAACGGATTGAAAATCTCTCTGGCAATCAGCGCAGGTCAATGTTTAAACAACGTTCCTTAAATGGTAACAACATAGTGAGATATAGAGAAAAACCTTTCTTTAAAGTCAAATGGACAAAATAATTTTTATATATTCGTGAAGTTTTATTGAGCTGAAATAGATTAAGTTGCTTGTCTGTCAGCAAATCAAAATCCCTTGTAGCAAACATTTACCTACCCCGTTCCATTAAAAGTACCCATGGTAACGACCTAAACTCTAGGTTTACAATGCGTCGCCTGTTTTACTTACCCTTAATTTCACTCACGGTCCAAGCTCACTCGTATCGACTAAAGAAAAGCGCAAGTTAAAATGGAGTAGTGTGGCCTAGTCCTTACTGAGCCTGCCCAGGCCATTATACAGTTGAGGGGCAGAAATCAGGGCTTTGCTTATGGATAGAAAGATAAACTTTATCATTCTGTATTCAGACTGTGTCAGATTTTGTATGTTTACTTTCTATTTTCACTCCCTTGTTTACCTGCAACCCTTTATCTCCTAGGGACCTATTTGATGAAGCATATGAGAAAAAACACCATGCCCCGAACCTCAGCAAACCTCCCCCCACACAGGTTCTGACCTCACAGGCCCTTTCACACAGTTTGCCAAGCTGCTTCTTCTGACGGGCCCCAGTGCTCTTTTGATATGAATCCTTTCAAGACTGACCATCAAATAGACTTGTGCCTACCTGTGTACACCAGCCACAATCCAAGTGGAACTCTTGCCAGCTCCAGTATTCTTTAGAAGGGGCCCTAAATTTTAATGAACTGTTGGTGAGGATGCTGAACCAACCCGATGTAGGAAAAAGGTAAAATCGTGGGTAGGACCAACCTCAACTGTAGAGGGGATTAAAAAGGAAACAAACAGGGCCCAAAGTTAAAGGAGGGTGGCTACACTGTGGCAGCCTTAATACACCGGGAAGAGGGATAAAATTAAACCAGACCCAGTTAGAGAGTGATTGGTAAGCAGGTATTCAGTATGTGGAGTAGAATAAGAAATACCTGCAGGTGAAACTGCAGTGCAGAGCCACCATGGTATAATGAGCTTGAGAAGATGCATTTCATACTCTCCATAACCTCACCCAATGTAATGGCTGTGCCACGTTCGTGTTGCTCTAATGCAATTCCAGTGAACATCATCATTGTTTTCACTAGTGAGTATCTCAGTGTCCCGCTAGGAAAATTGCTGCATGCAATGTGCAAACATCTGGAGCTGCACCATCATGTGTAAAGTCGCCAACTCGGCCCTTTTAGGGATCCAATCGTCCAGTTGAGATCTGAACATGTTTGACTTCCCACTGGAGTTGGAACATTCCAGGAAATGAACATTGTGGGAAGGAGAGTTGTAGGACCTGGAATGGCAGCTCTCTACTCTACGACCAGAGGGGCATAGCATGTGTGAATACAGACACACCACAGTTGAACCTGCATCCTAAATTCAAAGCAAAAAAACATTAAAGGGTATCCGTACTAAATTCAATCTATTATAAACCTCATACCATTGAACTTTAATTCCCCCCAACATTTCTTTCTTTTCCAAAGTATCCATCACCTTCCCTACCACTGATGTTAGGCTTACAGGTCTATAGTTACCAGGCTGTGAACGACTACCTTTTTTGAATATTGGTATTACATTGGCTTTTTCCAATCTAGCAGCACATCCCCAGACCAAAGTGAATCTGAAAAGATAAGAAACAGTGGTCTAGATAGAATTGAACTAAGCTGTTTTAAAATCCGAGGGTGTATTCCTTCCGGTCCTGGGGCTTTATTGATATTAACTTTGTCTAATTGTTTCCGTACCATATCCTGTGTTAGCCAATGTGAATACTCCTCATTTCTCCCCTGCATATTATTACAATCCCTGCTGTAAGGACTAGGATTCTCAACAGTGAAAACCGATGTAAAATAAACGGTTTAGCAGATTAGCCTTTTTGGCATCCTCTACAACCATCTCAGCCCCATTATTTAATGGTCCCACATTCTCAGTCCTCATCTTTTTACCATTTATATACTTAAAAAATATTTTGGGGTTGGACTTGCTTTGTTCAGCAATCCGTATTTCATTTTCTATATTAGCTAGTTTAATTGCTTTCTTGCACTCTTTATTACAGCTTTTATACTCCCTGTAAGACTGTTCTGTTCCCTCTGATTTCCAAATGTAAAAAGCCCTTTTCTTTTTTCCATTTCCCTTTTTACCTGAGCATTAAGCCATGCAGGAGAAGACCTACTTTTTTTTACACTGGTTCCCTAAAGGTACAAATTTAGAAATGTAATAGTTTAATATCCCTTTAAAAGTGGACCACATGCCCCATACCAGCAGCCTTCGCCAACTGCATATGGAGATTCATTTCCACCTCCATCCCGGCATTTGGTGGCTTATAACATACCCCAACAATTAATTTACCCACCTTCTTGCTTCCTGTACACAGCTCCACCCATATTGTTTCTGCCATATTGTTTATATCTCCATCTATTCCATCTTTTAGATTTGGCTTCAATTTCTGTTTAACATACATACATACTCCTCCTCCTTTCTTATTAACTCGGTCATGTCTAAATAAGGAGTATCCTTCAATATTTACTGTCCAGTCGTGTGAATCATTTAGCCACGTTTCTGCTATACCAATTACATCATACCTTTACTTTAAAGCTATTAGTTCTATGCTTGTGAAGGTTCTCATTCATCCAGGTCATGGTATATCTGTTGTATAAAGAAACCAAGCTTAAATAGAGGTGGGGGGGTTCGACACCAACTGTCTGCCATGTACAATGCTGTTTTAACACCTTACTCTGGGCGTTCCTATAACACCTCTTAGCCACTATCCAATCACACCCTTAACACCTGGCTGTGATATGCTAATTGGGATTTTCCAGGGTACATAATTGCCACAGATTCTTGTACAAGTCATTCTGAATTGAGAAAGCCAGTCGGATGACTAGCGAAACGTCTTCAAGAACTACATTTCAAGTCCAGTTGATTTAATTGAATACAACAGATATACCATGACCTGGATGAATGAGAACCTTCACAAGCTGAGAAAGCCAGTCGGATGACTAGCGAAACGTCTTCAAGAACTACATTTCAAGTCCAGTTGATTTAATTGAATACAACAGATATGCTATTAGTTCTAGTTTCCCGGTTTTTCCAGGCAGACTCCTTGCATTTGTAAACATACATTTTAGATTATCAACTGATTTACTTCCATACTTGGTCGTACATGCCTCCTTATCCTCTATGCTCCCCATTCTTCTCTCTCCGTTGTGTTATTAGCCCCCTGATCCCTAACTTCTCTATCTACCCCTGTTTAGTTCAACGTAACCTCCCCCCCATACCTAGTTTAAAATCTTCTCCCCCAAAACAGCTGCACCATCACATTGAGGTGCAATCCATCTCTACTAAAGAGCCTTTAGCCAACAGAAAAGTCAGCCCAGTTCTCTAAAAACCCAAACCCCATCTCCTTACATCACCATCTTAGCCACACATTTATACTCCTGAGCTCCTGTTGCCTCCCTAGCGTAGCACGTGGCTGTGGTAGTATTTCTGAAATCGCTACCCTTGAGGTCCTTGCTTTTAACTTGGCCCCTAATTCTCAGAAATCATTTTTAAGGACCTCACCTCCACCTCTAACTTCGTCATTGGCACCAATGTGAACCAAGACTGCTGGGTCACTCCCAGCCCCACCCAATAATCTGTCTACACGATCTACCTCATGTCGAACCCTAGCACCAGGCAGATAACACACTGTTTGGATACAGGGTAACTGATTGGACAGATCTCTTTGTGGGTGAAGCACACTGAGCATGTCTGAGCCAATGGCTCAGGGGTTAAATTTGACTGGACGGCAAACCTATTGGCCAAACACGAAAAATAATCATTTTCTTACCACATAAATTTATACCGTTATGATATTGTAACATACGATTATTATAAAAATTAACAATGTCGCTTTGATGTGAACTCCATATACTACTGTGTGCCTGATTACACCAAATCATAATCATAATGCACAATGCTGTAACGGACACTGTGCAGTTTTTCAGTGTTACCGTAACCTTTCCTAAACATCCCCCAGAAGGCTTCAAAAGTACATTCCTCACTGGTGATATTTGTTGGATCCAATGGAAGGTCCATTGACAGTTAGAAAAAGACAATTTTAATGAAAGCGGATGCTGAACCAGACCCGATGTAGGAAAAAGGTAAAATCGTGGGTACTGGACCAACCTCAACTGTTAAGATGGGATTAAAATGCTGCATGCAATGTGGCTAAACATCTGGAGCTGCACCATCATGTTAAAGTCGCCTAACTCGGCCCTTTTAGGGATCCAATCGCTCAGTTGAGCCCTCCTGGCAGCTCCCATTTCAGGCATGGCACCCATATCACGTCCCCCCCCATTAGCTCCCATGCACCCCCCACTCCTCTCTCCTCTCAGCACCCTCTATCAGCAGTCCCTGCCCCCCATGCACCCTCATTGCACGAGTCGCATCTAGATCTCGCCCCACCCTGGCAGGGGCATGATGTAAGGTTGATGCATACATCAGTGGCTGGTGCGAGTGGCATAAGGGGAGCGGGGTCTGCCGATAAGGTCATCATTACCGGCAACCAACATTGCAGGCACGGCATGAACATCAAACCCCTCACAGTGGGGCCACTGGGACTGGGGGGCGCTCCCAGTGGCTCCCATTGATCCCTCCCCCCTCCTGGCACACTCCATGTTTCCAGGAGGTGAACCTCCTCCCAGCAACCAATCCCAGTGTAGAGGGAGCCAACACCCCTATGCCTCCCTCCTGGCAGCTGGCACACCCACATCTACCTCATGTCGAACCCTAGCACCAGGCAGATAACACACTGTTTGGCATGAAGGGTCTTGGTGACAGATTACCCAATCTACCCTTCTAATAATGGAGTCCCCTACCACTACCAACTGCTTATCCTTCCTAGCCCACAATTCTCCCTTCCTTGTACTGAAGATGGCCATCCCCTGGGTGCTCAAAGGAACGGCCCGCTCCATACATGCTACTTCTGAGCCATCGTCCTCCCCTTTTTTACCTAACAAGGCAAATCTGTTGGGATTGACCAACTGGGAAGAAGTGACCCTACCCTTCCATCCCCTACTTCCCCTGGTGACCCTTACAAATGCTGCGCTTTGGTGAAACGCGTGTAGGTAGTTGAGGAAGTGGTGAGGCGCTATGTCCGGCTAAGGTTTAAGGAGTTCAGGGGCCGGGAGTTATATGACGGCACAGCCTGATTTGATATATTCCTTATACTCTCCCCACCTTTCACCACTTACATATTTAACATATCGCAGTCATCTGACTTATGGGAGTTATATGACGGCACAGCCTGATTTGATATATTCCTTATACTCCCCCAACCTTTCACCACTTACATATTTAACATATCGCAGTCATCTGACTTATTGACAAAGGAGAATCCTTTATTAAAGGAAAGTTCAGACAAAAACATATTTTTTTACAGCCCAGAAGCTGCTGATTAAAACAATGTTTTGGTTTTCTAAGTAATCTCTAAACAAACATATAAAGTCAGTAAAATCTGTGATTACACTTGCAAGTCCTGCCGTTACTTTCACTCTCACCCTTTCCACGACAAGATACAGGGTAACTGATTGGACAGATCTCTTTGTGGGTGAAGCACA
>JAACNH010001539.1:0-68485 GCA_019447015.1 Hymenochirus boettgeri | reverse complement strand
TAGGTTCTTATTCACCCAGTCCCTGTGTATTAGAGATAGTGTAGGTTATTACTCACCCAGTCCCTGTGTATTAGAGATAGTGTAGGTTCTTATTCACCCAGTCCCTGTGTATTAGAGATAGTGTAGGTTATTACTCACCCAGTCCCTGTGTATTAGAGATAGTGTAGGTTCTTATTCACCCAGTCCCTGTGTATTAGAGATAGTGTAAGTTATTACTCACCCAGTCCCTGTGTTTTAAAAGTATTTGTTCAGTTAATAACTGTTTAGCTGTGAAAGTAAAGACAGAATATCTGTGACTAGAGAGGATCATGGGTAATGAACCATGATTAGGAGACGGTAATGGATATTCTGCTACTCTAATACATTATAACATACAGAATAGGACTCACCGGTGCAATGTTTCCCTTGAGTTTAATGCTGTCATGCTGCTAGTCTCTGGCAGACACACCTTGTGTGCACCTTCCTAATGAGTTTAATGCTGTCATGCTGCTAGTCTCTGGCAGAATACTCTGTACCCGATTAGATACAATATCGGTCTGACAGTGAGATATAGAACAGATAGTAATAAAGTACCCCCAGTGATACTCTGTACCCGATTAGATACAATATCGGTCTGACAGTGAACAGACAGTAATAAAGTACCCCCAGTGTTACTCTGTACCCGATTAGATACAATATCGGTTTGACAATGAACAGACGGTAATAAAGTACCCCCAGTGATACTCTGTACCCGATTAGATACAATATCGGTCGGACGGTGAGATATAGAACAGACGGTAATAAAGTAGCCCCAGTGATACTCTGTACCGATAGATACAATTCGTCTATGACAGGGAGATATAGAACAGGACAGTAATAAAGTACCCCCCAGTGGATATCTGTACCACGATAGATCAATATCGTTCTGACAGTGAGATATAGGAACAGACGTAATAAAGTACCCCCAGTGAACTCTGTTACCCGAATTAGATACAATATCGGTCTTGCCAGTGAGATATAGAACAGAAGTAATAAAGTCCCACACAGTGATACTCTGTACCGATTAGATACAATATCGGCTGACAGTAGATAGAACAGACGGTAAATAAAGTACCCCAGTGTTACTCTGTACCCGATTGATACAATATCGTGTTTGAAATGAACGACAAGGTACAAGTACCCAGTGATATACTCTGTACCGATAGATAAATATCGTCGACAGTGAGATATAGAACAGACAGTAATAAAGTACCCCCAGTGATACTCTGTACTCGATTAGATACAATATCGGTCTGACAGTGAGATATAGAACAGACAGTAATAAAGTACCCCCCAGTGATACTCTGTACCCGATTAGATACAATATCGTTGAACGTGAGATATAGAACAGACGTTAATTAAGTACCCCCAGTGATACTCTGTACCCGAGGAGATACAATATTGTTCTGACAGTAGTGAGATATAGAACGACAGTAATAAAAGTAGCCCCCAGTGATACTCTGTACCCGATTAGATACAAATATCGTTTACAGTGAGATATAGACAGACAGTAATAAAGTACCCCCAGTGATACTCTTGTACCGATTAGTACAATATCGGTTCTGACAGTGAGATATAGAACAGACAGTAATAAAGAACCCCCAGTGATACTCTGTACCCATTAGATACAATATCGTTTTGACAGTGGAGATATAGAACAGACATAATAAAAGTACCCCCAGTGATACTCTGTACACCGATTAGATACAATATCGTTTGACAGTGAGATATAGAACAGACAGTAATAAGTACCCCCAGTGATACTCTGTACCCGATTAGATCCAATATCGGTTTGACAGTGAGATATAGAACAGACAGTATAAAGTACCCCCAGTGATACTCTGTACCCAAATTAGTATACAATATCGGTCTGACAGTGAGCGCTATATAGAACAGACAGTAATAAAGTACCCCAGTGATACTCTGTACAGATGTAGATACAATATCGTCTGACAGTGAGATATAGAACCGACAGTATAATAAGTACCCCCAGTGATACTTCTGTACCGATTAGATACAATATCGGTCTGACAGTGAGATATAGAACAGACAGTAATAAATACCCCCAGTGATAATCTGTACCAGATTAGATACCATATCGTTTGACAGTGAGATATAGAACAGACAGTAATAAAGTACCCCCCCGTGATACTCGTACCCGATTAGATACAATATCGGTTGACAGTAGAGATATAGAACAGACAGTAATAAAGTAGCCCCAGAGATACTCGGTGACTCGATGATAAATATCGTGACAGTGAGATATAGAAGAAAGACAGTAATAAAGTACCCCCAGTGATAATACATCTGTACCGATTAGATACAATATCGGTTTTGACAGTGAGAGATAGACCAGCAGTATATAAGTACCCCAGTGATACTCGGTACAGATTGATACAATATCGGTCTGACAGTGGATATAGAACAGACGGTAATAAAGTACCCCAGTGATACTCTGTACCCATTAGATACAATATCGGTTTTTGACAGGGAGATATAGAAACGGACAGTAATAAAGTACCCCAGTGATACTCTGTACTCGATTAGATACAATATCGGTCTGACAGTGAGATATAGAAAAGACAGTAATAAAGTACCCACCAGTGATACTCTGTAACCGATAGATAAAATATCGGTTTGACAGTGAGATATAGAACAGGACAGTAATAAAGTACCCCCAGTGATACCTGTATTCGATTAGATACAATACCGGTCTGACAGTGAGATATAGAACAGACGTGTAATAAAGTACCCCCAGTGATACTCTGTAACTATAGATACAATATGAGTTTGACAGTGAGATATAGACAGACAGTAATAAAGTACCCCAGTATGTACTCTGTACCGATTAGATACAATCATGTCTGACAGTGGATATAGAACAGACGTAATAAAGTACCCCCAGTGATACTGTGACCCGATTAATACAATATCGGTTTGACATGAAAGATCATGCATAATAAAGTAATGAGCCACCTTATCCTGGACGTGATTGTTATATGAAAGAACAATACATTTGTAACCGAGTGTACACGGGTATACGCGGATTTATTGCTAAAGTAGTAGTTTCTAGGTGACAGTTGATATTTATATAAATAGACGATGTATCAACCAGTGGATGCCCAACCGTCAGGGCCTCTGTAGTGATATAGCAGTACAGAAGTGGGTTTTAATGAGAGTAGTTAGCACAGATATGTAATCAATATCTGATGTATCAAGAGATGACTGAGTGGACGCGGTTATAACAGCGAGAATCTAGTTACGTAATTTTATATACCCAGTGAGATCTGACCGTAGATATATCGCACTGAGATCAGGAACGACAGTATGAATAGCCCGAGTCGCTGTCTTCTCGGATTTACAAATTGAGAATAATAATAGTAGCGCTAGTATCGCTGTTAATTACATGCGGTTTGTCGATTCGATCAATTGTGTTAGGGTAGACAGGTATACTCATAAAACGCAAACGATAGAGAAAATCGGTCTGAAAGTGAATATCCAGAACATATTCTGGTATTAAAGTGGACCCATTGATATTACTACCAATCGACGGGATACTCTACCAACGACCCCGGGTCTCTGACCAATCGACCGCGATATACCTGTCGTGCAATCGTACCAGTGATACTCTACGCAATAAACAGGACCCGGTCTCTACCAACGACCGGATCCACTCGAAACGACCAACGAACAGTACACGAGCCCTACCAACGTCAGGATACCAACTACCTACTACGTCAGGATCCCTACCAACGACTGGATCCCTACCAATAACAGGATCCCTAACAATGACTAGATCCCTACCAATGACAGGATCCCTACCAACGACAGGATCCCTACCAATGACTGATCCCTACCAATACGGATCACAATGATAGATCCCTACCAGACAGGATCCACCATGAGATCCTACAAATACTGGATCCTACAGATAACAGGATCCCTAACAATGACTAGATCCCTACCAACGACAGGATCCCTACCAACGACAGGATCCCTACCAAAGACCGGATCCCTACCAATGACAGGTCATACAACATTGCAACGACCGGATCTGCACCGACCGGATCATCCAACGACAGGATCCCTACCAACGTCAGGATCCCTACCAACGATGCTGGATCCCTACCAACGACAGATCCCTGCCAACGACCGGATCCCTACCAACGACCGGATCCCTACCAACGGACCGGATCCCTACCAACGACAGGATCCCTACCAAGAACTGGATTCCTACCAATGACTGGATCCCTACCAATGACTGGATCCCTACCAATGGCTAGATCCTTACAAAAAGGATCCATAACAATCACTAGATCCTACCAATGACCGATCCCTACAATGACCGGATCCTACCAATGACAGGATCCCTACCAATGACTGGATCCCTACCAATGACTGGATCCTTACCAATAAAAGGATCCCTAACAATGACTAGATCCCTACCAATGATGGGATCCATACCAATGACGGGATCCCTACCAATGCCTGGGATCCCTACCAATGACTGGATCCCTACCAATGACAGGATGCCTACCAATGACGGGATCCCTACCAATGACCGGGATCCCTACCAATGACAGGATGCCTACCAATGACGGGATCCCTACCAATAACAGGATCCCTACCAATAACAGGATGCCTACCAATTACAGGATTCCCACCCAATTAAGAAATTCTATCCATTGTGTTGCAAGTCACTTACAGAGTGTGATTCCCCAATTCAGTAACTTAGATGAAGGGCCTGGGCTCTGTGTGCTGCCCGACCTCAACAACACAGACACAGAGTCCACTTCAGTGACACAACAACAGTGTAATGTACGGCTACACAACTCAGAGAGCTGCCACCACAGAACAACAGCTTCTATAACAGAGGGAACCAGACATTTCCCTATAAGGTCTGAACACATTACAATTTGCTCCTGGAAGGTTTCAAATATAAACCCTGGAAAGACGTGTGTTACTATCGGTGATATGAATGACATTTATATACAAATCTAAACCCTGGAAAGACTTGTTACTCTCGGTGATATGAATGACATTATATTTATACAAATATAAACCCTGGAAAGACTTTGTTAATTGGTGATATGAATGACATTTATATAAAATATAAACCCTGGAAAGACTGTGTTACTATCTGAGTATGAATGACATTTATATATAAATATAAACCCTGAAAGACTGTGTTACTATCGGTGATATGAATGACATTTATATACAAATATAAACCCGAAAGACTGTGTTACTATCGGTGATATGAATGACATTTATATACAAATATAAAACCCTGGAAGACTGTGTTACTATGTGGTGATATGATGACATTATATAACAAATATAAACCCGGAAGACTGTGTTACTATCGGTGATAGAATGACATTTATATACAAATATAAACCCTGGAAAGACTGTGTTACTATCGGTGATATGAATACATTTATATACAATATAAACCCTGGAAAGACTGTCACTACGGTGATATGAATGCATTTATATAAATATAAACCCTGGAAAGACTGGTTACTATCGGTGATATGAATGACATTTATATACAAATAAACCCTGGAAAGACTGTCACTATTGGTGATAGGAATGACATTTATATACAAATATAAACCCTGGAAAGACTGTGTTACTATTGGTGATATGATGACATTTATATACAAATATAAACCCTGGAAAGACTATGTTTACTATCGGTGGTATGAATGACATTTATATACAAATATAAACCCTGGAAAGACTGTGTTACTATCGGTGATATGAATGACATTTATATACAAATAAAACCCTGGAGAGACTGTGTTACTATCGGTGATATGAATGACATTTATATACAAATATAAACCCTGGAAAGACTGTGTTACTATCGGTGATATGAATGACATTAAAGACTGTGTTACTATCGGTGATATGAATGACATTTATATACAAATATAAACCCTGGAAAGACTGTGTTACTATCGGTGATATGATGACATTTATATACAATATAAACCCTGGAAAGACTGTGTACTATCGGTGATATAGTGACATTTATATACAAATAAACCGAAAGACTGTTACTATCGGTGATATGAGTGACATTTATATACAAAATAAAACATGGAAAGACTGTGTTACTATCGGTGATATGAATGACATTTATATACAAATATAAACCCTGGAAAGACTGTGTTATAATCGGTGATATGAATGACATTATATACAAATATAAACCCTGGAAAATCTGATACTATCGGTGATATGAATGACATTTATATACAAATATAAACCCTGGAAAGTCTGTGTTACTATCGGTGATATGATGACATTTATATACAAATATAAACCCTGAGACGTGTTATATCGGTGATATGAATGACATTTATAACAAATATAACCCTGAAAGACTGTGTTACTATCGGTGATATGAATGACATTTATATACAAATATAAACCCTGGAAAGACTGTGTTACTATCGGTGATATGAGTGACATTTATATACAAATATAAACCCTGGAAAGACTGTGTTACTATCGGTGATATGAATGACATTTATATACAAATATAAACCCTGGAAAGACTGTGTTACTATCGGTGATATGAATGACATTTATAACAATATAAACCCTGAAGACTGTGTTACTATCGGTGATATGAATGACATTTATATCAAATATAAACCCTGGAAAGACTGTGTTACTATCGGTGATATGAATGACATTTAATAGAAAATATAAACCTGGAAGACTGTGTTACTATCGGTGATATGAATGACATTTATATACCAATATAAACCCTGGAAAGACTGTGTTACTATCGGTAATATGAATGACATTTATACAAATATAACCCTGGAAAGACTGTGTTACATTGGTGATATGAATGACATTTATATACAAATATAAACCCTGGAAAGACGTGTTTACTATTGGTGATTATAATGACATTTATACACAAATATAAACCCTGGAAAGACTATGTTACTATTGGTGATACAATGACATTTATAACAAATATAAACCCTGGAAAGACTGTGTTACTATCGGTGATAGAATGACATTTTAATACAAATATAACCCTGGAAAGACTGTGTTACTATCGGTGATACAATGACTTTATTATACAAATATAAACCCGGAAGACTGTGTTACTATCGGTGATACGAATGACATTATATAGAAAATATAACCCTGGAAAGACTATGTTACTCGTGATGATACGAATGACATTTATATACAAATATAAACCCTGGAAAGACTGTGTTACTATCGGTGTATGAATGACATTTATATAGAAATAAAACCCTGGAAACACTATGACTATTGGTGATAGAATGATATTATATACAAATATAAACCCTGGAAGACTATGTTACTATCGTGATATGAATGACATTATATACAAATATAAACCCTGGAAAGACTATGTTTACTATTGGTGATATGATGACATTTATAACAAATATAAACCCGGAAGACATAGGGGTTATTCAATAAAAGTTCTATTGTTTCAAATGGTGCTAATTTTGCCCCAACCAATCAGATGTTAGCTTTCAAATGTTACAAAATTCTGATGGTTGGGGCAAATTAGCACCATTTTAAACGATATAAACTTTTATTGAATCTCCCTGTATGTTACTCTTTGGTGATATGAATGACATTTATATACAAATAAAACCCTGGAAAGACTGTGTTACTATTGGTGATATGATGACATTATATACAAAATAAACCCTGGAAAGACTGTTACTATTGGTGATATGAATGACATTTATATACAAATATAAACCCTGGAAAGGACGTGTTACTATTGGTGATATAAATGACATTATATACAAATATAAACCCTGGAAAGACTAGTTACTATTGTGATATGAATGACATTTATATACAAATATAAACTGGAAAGACATAGGGGTTATTCAATAAAAGTTCTATTGTTCAAAGGTGCTAATTTTCCCCAACCAATCAGATGTTAGCTTCAATGTTACATAAAATTCGATTGGTTGGGGCAAAATTAGCACCATTTAAACATAAGAACTTTTATTGAATCCCCTGTATGTTACTATTGGTGATATGAATGACATTTATATACAATATAAACCCTGGAAAGACTGTGTTACTATTGGTGATAGAATGACATTTATATACAAATATAAACCCTGGAAAGACTGTTACTATTGGTGATATGAATGACATTTATTACAAATATAAACCCTGGAAAGACTGTGTTACTATTGGTGATTAAATGACATTTATACAAATATAAACCCTGGAAAGACTGTGTTACTGTTGGTGATATAAATGGACATTTATATACAAATATAAACCCTGGAAAGACTGTGTTACTGTTGGGAATTGATGACATTTAATACAAATATAAACCCTGGAAGACTGTGTTTACTACGGTGATTGATGACATTTATATGAAATATAACCCTGGAAAGACTGTGTTACTATTGGTGATATGAATGACATTTATATACAAATATAAACCCTGGAAAGACTGTGTTACTATTGGTGATATGAATGACATTTATATACAATATAAACCTGGAAAGACGTGTTACATGGTGATATGAATGACATTTATATACAAATATAAACCCTGGAAAGACTGTGTTAACGGTGATTATGTGACATTTATATACAAATATAAACCCTGGAAAGACTGTGTTACTATCGGTGATATGAATGACATTTATATACAAATATAAACCCTGGAAAGACTGTGTTACTATCGGTGATATGAATGACATTTATATACAAATATAAACCCTGGAAAGACTGTGTTACTATCGGTGATATGAATGACATTTATATACAAATATAAACCCTGGAAAAGAAACTGTGTTACTATCGGTGATATGAATGACATTTATATACAAAATATAACCTGGAAAGACTGTGTTACTATGGTGATATGAATGACATTTATATACAATTAAAACCCTGGAAAGACTGTGGTACTATCGGTGATATGAATGACATTTATATACAAATATAAACCCTGGAAAGACTGTGTTACTATCGGTGATATGAAGACATTTATATACAAATATAACCCTGGAAAGACTGTGTTACTACGGTGATTGAATGACATTTATATACAAATATTAAACCCTGGAAAGACTGTGTTACTATCGGTGATATGAATGACATTTATATAGAAATATAAACCCTGGAAAGACTGTGTTTACATCGGTGATATGAATGACATTTATATAGATATAAACCCTGGAAAGACTGTGTTACTATCGGTGATATGAAGACATTATATACAAATATAAACCCTGGAAAGACTGTGTTACTATTGGTGATATGAATGACATTTATATACAAATATAAACCCTGGAAAGACATAGGGGGTTATTCAATAAAAGTTCTTATCGTTTAAAATGGTGCTAATTTTGCCCCAACCAATCAGATGTTAGCTTTCAAATGTTACATAAATTCTGATTGGTTGGGGCAAAATTAGCACCATTTTAAACGATAAGAAACTTTTATTGAATCTCCCTGTAGTTACTATTGGTATATGAATGAACATTTATATACAATATAAACCCTGGAAAGACTGTGTTACTATTGGTGATATGAATGACATTATATTACAAATAAAACCCTGGAAAGACGTGTTACTGTTGGTGACATGAATGACATTTATAACAAATATAAACCCTGGAAAGACTGTGTTACTATTGGTGATATGAATGACATTTATATAGAAATATAAACCCTGGAAAGACTGTGTTACTGTTGGTGACATGAATGACATTTATATACAAATATAAACCCTGGAAAGACTGTGTTACTATTGGTGACATGAATGACATTTATATAGAAATATAAACCCTGGAAAGACTGTGTTACTATCGGTGATATGAATGACATTTATATACAAATATAAACCCTGGAAAGACTGTGTTACTATGGTGATATGAATGACATTTATATACAAATATAACCCTGGAAAGACTGTGTTACTATTGGTGATATGAATGACATTTATATACAAATATAAACCCTGGAAAGACTGGGTTAACGGTGATATGAATGACATTTAATACAAATATAAACCCTGGAAAGACGTGTACTATCACAGTGAATGAATGACATTTATATAGAACTTTAAACCCTGGAAAGACTGTGTTACTATCGTGATATGAATGACATTTATATACAAATATAAACCCTGGAAAGACTGTGTGTACTATCGGTGATATGATGACATTTATATACAAATTTAACCTGGAAAGAATGTGTACTATCGGTGATATGAATGGCATTATTTACAAATATAAACCCTGGAAAGACTGTGTTACTATCGGTGATATGAATGACATTATATTACAAATATAAACCCTGGAAAGACTGTGTTACTTACGGTGATATGAATGACATTTATATAGAAATATAAACCCTGAAAGACTGTGTTACTATCGGTGATATGAATGACATTATATAGAAATATAAACCCTGGAAAGACTGTGTTACTATCGGTGATATGAATGACATTATATACAAATAATAAACCCTGGAAAGACTGTGTTACTATCGGTGATGATAGAATGACATTTATATACAAAATATAACCCTGGAAAGACTGTGTACTATCGGTGATATGAATGACATTATATAGAAAATAAACCCTGGAAAGACTGTGTGTTACTATCGGTGATGAATGACATTTATATAGAAATATAAAACCTGGAAAGACGTGTTACTATCGGTGTATGATGACATCATTTATATACAAATATAAACCCTGGAAAGACTGTGTTACTATCGGTGATATGAATGACATTTATATACAAATATAAACCCTGGAAGACTGTGTTACTATCGGTGATATGAATGACATTTATATAACAATATAAAACCTGGAAAGACTGTGTTATATCGGTGATATGAATGACATTTATATACAATATAAAACCTGGAAAACTGTGTTACTATCGGTGATATGAATGACATTTATATACAAATATAAACCCTGGAAGAAAGACTGTGTTACTATCGGTGATATGAATGACATTTATATACAAATATAAACCCTGGAAATACGTGTTACTATCGGTGATATGAATGACATTTATATACAAAATATAAACCCTGGAAAGACTGTGTTACTATCGGTGATATGAATGACATTTATATACAAATATAAACCCTGGAAAGACTGTGTTACTATCGGTGATATGAATGACATATATACAAATATAACCTGGAAAGACTGTGTTACTATCGGTGAATAAATGACATTTATATACAATATAACCCTGGAAAGACTGTGTTAATTTGGTGATATAATGACATATATACAAATATAAACCCTGAAAAGACTGTGTTACTATCGGTGATATGAATGACATTTATATACAAATATAAACCCTGGAGACTGGTTTTACTATCGGTGATATGAGTGACATTTATATACAAATATTAACCCTGGAAAGACTGTGTTATATCGGTGATATTGAATGACATTTTATACAAATATAAACCCTGGAAGACTGTGTTACTATCGGTGATATGAATGACATTTATATACAAATATAAACCCTGGAAAGACTGTGTTACTATCGGTGATATGAATGACATTTATACAGAAATATAAACCCTGGAAAGACTGTGTTACTATCGGTGATATGAATGACATTTATACAGAAATATAAACCCTGGAAAGACTGTGTTACTATCGGTGATGATATGATGACATTAATACAAAAATAAACCCTGGAAAGACTGTGTTACTATCGGTGATATGAAGACATTTATATTACAATATAAACCCTGGAAAGACTGTGTTACTATCGTGATATGAATGACATTTATATACAAATATAAACCCTGGAAAGACTGTGTTACTATCGGGTGATATGAATGACATTATTATACAAATAATAAACCGGAAAGACTGTGTTACTATTGGTGATTATGAATGACCTTATAACAAATAAACCCTTGAAAGACTATGTTACTATTGGTGATATGAATGACATTTATATACAAATATAAACCCTGGAAAGACTGTTTACTATCGGTGATATGGATGACATTTATTACAAATATAAACCCTGGAAAGACTATGTTACTATCGTGATATGAATGACATTATATACAAATATAAACCCTGGAAAGACTGTGTTACTATCGGTGATATGAATGAATTTATATACAAATATAAACCCTGGAAAGACGTGTTACATCGGTGTATGAATGACATTAATACAATATAAACCCTGGAAAGACTGTGTTACTATCGGTGATATGAATGACATTTATATACAAATATAACCCTGGAAAGACTGTGTTACTATCGGTGTATGAATGACTTATATACAATATAACCCTTGAAAGACTGTGTTACTAGCGGTTGAACTGAAATGACATTTATATACAAATATAAACCCTGGAAAGACTGTGTTACTATTGGTGATATGAATCACATTTGTGTTATTGTCATACTAAGAAATTTAAAGCAGAGTCTCCTGGAATGTGATGTAGCAATGGAAAATGAGCCAAGACATGGCCACACCTCCAAAGGCACGGCCACATCACCAAACACCACAGTCATGCCCATACCTCAAGGCCACACCCCCAAAGACAAATGCCCTGCCCTCAAACATCACAACCATGCCCCCTAATGTTGTGACTGTGCCCCCAGATATTGTGGTCAACCCCCCCCCCCAAAAAAAAAAAAATAATTACGGCCTGCCTCCACACATCAAGGCCACCCCCACAAACCTAACACCCACGCCCCCAAAACATCATAGCCACACCCCCAAATGGCACAGCAAAGTCCATGCTTTCAAACAGCGTGGGGATGCCTCCAGATATTGCAAACACAACACCAAATTTCACATCTACGCCTGGACACCACAACATCGCAGAGACGCCCCATCTACCTATTCAAACCGGGACGGTTGGGGGGTATGGACTACATGGGAAATACCTGCATTACCTGGACTTAATAAACAGACACATACTGCCCACATGTCACACACTTCACAGACAACTAAAGAACAAAGACATCTTGGCATTTCAATTCGGACCAGAAAGTTAAGTTATTGATTGGGATCTAATAGTCAATATAAAGTGGTCCTTGTGCAAGGATAAAGTGTTAAAGTGCAAACAAATTGACATACTGCTCACAAATGTGCAAAAAATAGAGCACGCTTATAACACACACAGAGCTCAGACAGCGCAACAGAATGAAGCCCGACTTTAACAACAACACAAAGAGCCGCACGTCACATGTTCAGAGACACTGACGCCTGTCAGTCACTCAAGTGCTGTGATATTCACTTACAATCAACGTGTTTTCCCCACGGCCAATTGCATGTATCATGTTCACCACAACATTTGTATATTTATGGTCCAAGTGGAGAACTGATAACGTTGTATATAAGGTTTTGCTATAAACATGTGTGTTATACGTCCCTCAACAATGTCACCTCCTCAACTCATAACTATTACATACATGACGTACATTACCAACTGTGAACTTCTTTACCCCCTGTCTCTTCCATCCAAGCCAAACACACACCTGCACGTAACATACTATACCCACGTGTGTACACGGGCAATGCTGGGTACAACTGCTACCATATTATGCACTGTACTATACAATATACCATACTGTACTATATACCATACTGTACTATATACTATACTACACTATATACTATATTGTACTATATACTATACTACACTGTACTATGCACTATACTACTACCATTTACTATACTGTGCATTATACGCTATAATATACTATACAATATACTATATACACTATACACTGTACTATACTGTAGACTATACTATATACTATACTATAAGCATTGGTTAGTCTGAACTATTATTAAATCAGAAATAGTTAATACAATACATCAATTAAAGAGATAGCTTGCGGATTCGGTTTTATCGGTTTTCAGAGTTTTGAAGGATTGTGGCTTCACATAGTGATACAAGTGCATTGTGGCCTTTTGTGTCTTTTTAAATGTCAAGATATTTCAGGTCTATATTATCCCTTTTCCCTTATATTATATAAATATATTTATATCTCCATAGGAGATTGCATTGAGTTTTTAGGAGCTAACAATGAGGTGGGGGTATATGATATTACATATAGGAAAGGTGTATATGTACAGTATGTGTGTACTATCTCACTATTACCATTTAAATGACCATCAGTAAATGGATATAAAGTATAGCACTGACATATATTAGGTACAACACAAAATATACAAAATACATAAACTTACTTACAGAGCTGAGATCCCTATTTCAACATGGAATGGTCAAAATGGGAGGTTAAACCACACCCCTGTGTCTGCTCCATGTGAAAGAAAGTAATCCAAAAAAAGTTTCTGTCTGCTACACAGGATGTGATGTGTATTGTAATGGACATATACAACAAGGCTTCTTATATACCACCTCCAGCCTGCAGGTGGTGTCAGTGAGTAATAAAAGATAAGACACCACTGCTCTATATGGCTAGGAGGACAGAAAGTAAAAGTAGATCAGTGTGTGCTTTGGAGAGATATTGACTGCAACACAAGATCTTGTGTATAAGACCCTGTGTATAAGACCCTGTGTATAAGATCCTGTGTGTAAGACCCTGTGTATAAGACCCTGTGTATAAGACCCTGTTACCACCTGTTGTGAGGACAGATTATTTGACAGACAATTTACCTTATTGGATACAAACTCTGAGTCAACAGATAAGTGTACACCAATTTACAAGGACACACAATATACAGGCCTGGTTAATATTCAAAGTGGTGCACCATAGACAGGGACACCCCTGATTACTGCACGTTATGTGGGGATCCTGTTTATGTACACTGTCTGCTTTGTGCCAGACCACCAGAGTAACCCCCTGTGTGCCATGCTACCCATAATCCTTCCATAAAGCACCATAAAGTAACCCACTGTGTGCCATGCTACCCATAATCCTTCCATAAAGCACCATCAGAGTAACCCACTGTGTGCCATGCTACCCATAATCCTTCCATAAAGCACCATAAAGTACCCACTTGTGGCCATGCTACCCATAATCCTTCCATAAAGCACCATCAAGTAACCGCTGTGTGCCATGCTACCCATAATCCTTCCATAAAGCACCATCAGAGTAACCGCTGTGTGCCATGCTACCCATAATCCTTCCATAAAGCACCATCAGAGTAACCCCCTGTGTGCCATGCTACCCATAATCCTTCCATAAAGCACATCAGTAACCCACTGTGTGCCATGCTACCCATAATCCTTCCATAAAGCAGTGATCTGGTACAAATTGGTGGCAGCGGTGCTGGTAATACCATTTATTCTCCCTGTTTTCTCTGTATATTTGTTCTCTGTATTAAGCTATGGAGGCTGCTACTGATAGTATTGATTTAAATCCTCCTGTCCTGGTACCTGCAGATGAAATTCCCCAATTAGACTCCGTAGCTCTACCAGGCCCAATTGCCAAACCTATTTTTAAACCTGATCCATTTGATGGGGTAACTAAGGAGTGGACTGATTGGCTAGAACAATCTGAATTGGCAGCCACTATTAATGGTTGGGATGAAGGTGCTCGCTGGCAAGTCCTTAGCCTTTTATGTTAGTGGTAACGCCAGGCAGGTATACCAAGGATTTACTGTAATACTGAAATAAAAAGAAGTTAGCAGTTATTAAAAATTGCTCTGAAGCAACTTTTTTCAATTAGATCTGTATAAAACAGTATATAAAGGATAAATCCACTTCTTTAGGTAAACTGGGAATGAGAAATGTTTGTTTATACGTTAGATTATTAGGGCAATGCTACTATAATAACATGATGCTGTGAGGTACCTACTTTTATAATATATGAGGTACCATTAACACTTGCCGTGGTGAATACTAATAAGTATTAACTTAGCATGTTTAGTTTCAAACACACAGTGTGGCAGGATTGCCTGGGTCTACTCTCAGACCTGCAGGATTATCCTATTTGGTTCCTCTGGAAGCTGGTGACTGTCTGAGTAACAGTTTAAAATATACCTGTGTAAAGATTCTATATCCACTATATCCACACATAGCAAAACACACAAACACACATAATTTCCATTGTGCACCAATGGGCACACTTTTGCTAGTATATTATATATATAATAAAGATACTCTATATTTCCATTTCTTAATTCTCTGTGCCATGTTATTAAATTAATAATAATATTTATATAATATATATTGATATTATGATACAATAATAATCATATATTATTGCCAATAACAATATATGCATATTATTGATATTGTTCTATATTAATTAAATTTATTATTGGCAATAATACGATAATATATTGATATTATGATAATATTCAATACAGTAATACGTTTACGATTCATTACAGTAATACAATTCTATATTCATATTATCGATATTATGATATATTATAATTCATTTAAAATATAATTGCCAATAATACAAAAATAATTTCATATTATTGATTATAACACAATATTAATTTGAAATATTATTGCCAATAAAAATATGATAATAGATTCATCTTATTGATATTATTATAAAATAATAATATTGATTTAATAAATTATTGCAAATAATCCGATACTATATTGATATTACGATACAATAATATTAATTTAATGTTATTGCCAATAATATGATGAAAATATTATTGATATTATGATACAACTATAATATTCCTACCAACAATATATTATTGCCAATAATAATATGATAATATATTGATATATTATGTTACAATAATAATGGTATCATATTCGAATGGCCGTGTAAAGTAAAAATAGTGGTTATTATTACGGACCATTACCAGACTATTATATTATGCCATATAGATGCACAACTGCTCGAGAACAGGCCTTTTATCTCTTAAAGTGAAAGTACGCCTTTTATTCTATTTATTTTAATTCTTTTTAAATAAAGCCTTTTTTTAACCTACCAATTGTGCGAACCAGCCTGGTATATGAGAGAGTGGAATCAGAAGGGAACACAGGCTTGTAAACTTGTGAGTTTAATATACCGTATTATCATCGTTTTATCTCTTTTATTCGTTTATCTTTTTTAACCCTGTACCCGAGTCAACTGCACAACCTTAAAAACGACGTAATAGTGGAATAAAGATTTGCTGCGACACATTCAACACAGGATTTAGACCCCTGGCGCCGAGGACATATAAACTCACTGTACCGTTATATATAATATTATAAATATCCCCATTACTACCCATTAACCGCCCAGGCAGACTCACCCAATAGGAAATATTCTATTGGCCTGGCCCTTGACCAAAGACTCTTGTCACACCCCCTGCCAAGTTACTCTATGGCTGATTATTGTTTTGGCACCAATGTGATGGCGCCGGGCACTGCCAACTCACACAATGTCGTCGACTCCAAGGGGAAATCTATAGAACTTGCCACGTGCGGTTAAACCGCAACAGATTCTGCTATTTCTCAGCTATAAAGTTAGTGTCCTATTTAACGTCTCTTCCCTGATTATTTAACCTGATCCCACAGGATCTCAGACCTAAGAACCAAACTCCCTCCTGGTATAAAGAATGGTTTGGAAATGTAAGATGGCGGCCACCTGCTTCCTGTCACATGTCTAATGAGCGAGTTGTCATTACATTGGGATCCAGATCAGGAGCCACAGCCAGATTGCCACGTTAATATTGTGGCTACAGGATGTTGACACGTGAAATATCTTTAAAGGGTAACAAAACACATTTCCAATCACCAAGCCAAGGAAGCGCTGAATAAAACCATCACGTCTTCCCATACATTAATGGGGGAATTTATTGCTATTTACAATGAGAAAGGAACTATGATGGCTGTGCATGATTTCTAGCATGATGTATTGCCAGCTTATAGCTGATGTTAAAGTCACACAGTGGGTGTTACATCCCTGCAACTGGAGCACTACAGTGGCTTTCTGTAAGTGTCCCTTAGCTCAGTGGTATCAGACACATGCTCAGTAATACTTCAGTTTCATACCCAGGTGTGTCTTCCGTTTTAAGTTACATACAGAGACTTACAATCTGTAAGGCTGGGTACACACAGTACCAATCTGTAATGCTGGGTACACACAGTACCAATCTGTAAGGCTGGGTACACACAGTAACAATCTGTAAGGCTGGGTACACACAGTAACAATCTGTAATGCTGGGTACACACAGTACCAATCTGTAAGGCTGGGTACACACAGTACCAATCTGTAAGGCTGGGTACACCAGTACAATCTGTCTCTAGGCTGGGTGACACATCAATCTGTAATGGTACACACAGTACAATCTGTAATCTGGGTACACACAGTACAATCTGTAAGGCTGGGTACACACTGTAACAATCTGTAAGGCTGGGTACACACAGTAACAATCTGTAAGGCTGGGTACACACAGTAACAATCTGTAAGGCTGGGTACACACAGTACCAATCTGTAAGGCTGGGTCACACAGTAACAATCTGTAAGGCTGGGTACACACAGTAACAATCTGTAAGGCTGGGTACACACAGTAACAATCTGTAAGGCTGGGTACGCACAGTAACATCGTATGCTGGGTACCCCAGTAACATCTGTATGCTGGGTACACACAGTAACAATCTGTAAGGCTGGGTACACACCGTAACAATCGTAAGGCTGGGTACACACATACATCTGTAAGGCGGGGTACACACAGTAACAATCTGTAAGGCTGGGTACACCAGTAACCATCTGTAAGGCTGGGTACACACATAACAATCTGTAAGGCTGGTACACAGTCACAATCTGAAGGCTGGGTACACACAGTAACAATCTTTAGGCTGGGTACACACAGTAACAATCTGTAAGGCTGGGTACACACAGTAACAATCTGTAAGGCTGGGTACACAATAACATCTGTAAGGGCTGGTACACAGTAAACAATGGTGGCTGGTACACACAGTAACATCTGTAAGGCTGGTACACAGTAACAATCTGTAAGGCTGGGTACACACAGTAACCAATCTGTAAGGCTGGGTACACACAGTAACAAATCTGTAAGGCTGGGTACACAGTAACAATCTGTAAGGCTGGGTACACAGTAACAATCTGTAAGGCTGGGTAACACAGTAACAATCTGTAAGGCTGGGTACACACAGTAACAATCTGTAAGGCTGGGTACACACAGTAACAATCTGTAAGGCTGGGTACACAGTAAACTCTGTAAGGCTGGGTACACACAGTACCACTCTGTAATCTGGGTACACACAGTACAATCTGTAAGGTTGGGTAAACACAGTACACAATCTGTAAGGCTGGGTACACACAGTACCATCTGTAAGGTTGGTACACACAGTACCATCTGTAAGGCTGGGTACCACAGTACAATCTGTAAGGTTGGGTACACACAGTACCAATCTGTAAGGCTGGGTACACACGTAACATCTGTAAGCTGGGTACACACAGTACATCTGTAATGCTGGGTACACACAGTAAACAATCTGTAAGGCTGGGTACCACAGTACCAATCTGTAAGGCTGGGTACACACAGTACCAATCTGTAAGGCTGGGTACACACAGTAACAATCTGTAAGGCTGGGTACCACAGTACAATCTGTAAGGCTGGGTACACACAGTAACAATCTGTAAGGCTGGGTACACACAGTAACAATCTGTAAGCTGGGTACACCACAGTACCAATCTGTAAGGCTGGGTACACACAATAACAATCTGTAAGGCTGGGTAACACACAGTACCATCTGTAAGGCTGGGTACACACAGTACCAATCTGTAAGCTGGGTAACACAGTACACAATCTGTATGGCGTGGTAACCACAGTACCAATCTGTAGGCTGGGTACACACAGTACAATCTGTAAGGCTGGGTACACACAGTACCAATCTGTAATCGGGTACACACGGTAACAATCTGTAAGGCTGGGTAACACTTAACAATCTGTAAGGCTGGGTACACACAGTAACAATCTGTAAGGCGGGTAACCACAGTAACAATCTGTAAGGCTGGGTACACACATAAATGTAAGGCTGGTACATAACAATCTGTAAGGCTGGGTACACCCATACACATCTGTAGGCTGGTACACACAGTAACATCTGTAAGGCTGGTTACACACAGTAACAATCTGTAGGCTGGGTACACACAGTAACAATCTGTAGGCTGTACACAGTACAATCTGAAGGCTGGTACACACAGTAACAATCTTTAAGTCTGGGTTACACAGGTAACAATCTGTAAGGCTGGGTACACACTACCAATCTGTAGGCTGGGTACAACAGTAACAATCTGTAAGGCTGGGTACACATAACATTCTGTAAGGCTGGGTAGCACACTTAACAATCTGTAAGGCTGGGTACACACGAAAACAATCTGTAAGGCTGGGTACACACATAACAACTGTAAGGCTGGGTACACACAGTAACAATCTGTAAGGCTGGGTACAACACTGTAACAATCTGTAAGGCTGGGTACACACAGTACCAATCTGTAATGCTGGTTACACACAGTACAACTGGAGGTTGGGTACACACAGTACCAATCTGTAAGGCTGGGTACACACATAACATCTGTAAGCTGGGTACACACAGTAACACCTGTAAGGCGTGTACACACAGTACAATCTGTAAGTGGGTACACACAGTAACCAATCTGTAAGGCTGGGTACACACAGTAACAATCTGTAAGGCTGGTACACACGTAACAATCTGTAGGCGGTACACCTGTAACAATCTGTAAGGCTGGGTACACACAGTACCAATCTGTAAGCTGGGTACACACAGTAACCATCTGTAAGGTTGGGTACACACATTAACAATCTGTAGGCTGGTACACAGTACTCTGTAAGGCTGGGTACACACTGTAACAATCTGTAAGGCTGGGTACACAGTAACAATCTGTAAGGCTGGGTACACACAGTACAATCTGTGGCGGGGTACCACAGTACCAATCTGTAAGGCTGGGTACACACATAACAATCTGTAAGGCTGGGTACACAGCATTACCAAATCTGTAAGGCTGGGTACACACAGTACAATCTGTAAGGCTGGTTACACACAGTACCATCTGTATGGCTGGGTACACACAGTACAACTCTGTAAGGCTGGTACACACTGTCAATCTGTAAGGCTGGTACACACTAACAATCTGTAAGGCTGGGTAACACAGTAACAATCTGTAATGGCTGGGTACCACGTACCAATCTGTAGGCTGGGTACACACAGTAACAATCTGTAAGGGCTGGGTACACAGTAACAATCTGTATAGGCTGGTACACACATTACACATCTGTAAGGCTGGGTACCCACAGTAACAATCTTAGGCTGGGTACACTGTAACAATCTGTAAGGCTGGGTACACACTGTAACATATGTAAGGCTGGGTACACACAGTACAATCTGTAAGGCTGGGTAACACACGTAACAATCTGAATGCTGGGTACCCCAGTACATCTGTAAGCTGGGTACCACTGTAACAATCTGTAGACTGGATACACACTGTAACACTCTGTAAGGCTGGGTACACACAGTAACATCTGTAAGGCTGGATACA
This sequence comes from Hymenochirus boettgeri, assembly GCA_019447015.1. NCBI lineage: Eukaryota > Metazoa > Chordata > Amphibia > Anura > Pipidae > Hymenochirus > Hymenochirus boettgeri. The sequence goes on along the minus strand of JAACNH010001539.1, from coordinate 46,947 downwards.
CACAGTAACAATCTGTAAGGCTGGGTACACACTGTAACAATCTGTAAGGCTGGGTACACACAGTACCAATCTGTAAGGCTGGGTACACAGTAACCATCTAAAAGGCTGGGTACACACATTACCAATCTGTAAGGCTTGGTACACACAGTACCAATCTGTAAGGCTGGGTACACACATACCATCTGTAAGGCTGGGTACACACCGTACCAATCTGTAAGGCTGGGTACACACAGTAACAATCTGAATGGCTGGTACACACATTAACAATCCGTAAGGCTGGATACACACAGTACAAATCTGTAGGCTGGGTACACACAGTACCAATCTGCAAGGCTGGGTACACACGGTAACAATCTGTAAGGCTGGGTACACACAGTACCAATCTGTAAGGCTGTGTACACACAGTAACAATCTGTATCGCTGGGACACACAGTAACAATCTGTATGCTGGTACACACAGTAACAATCTGTATGGCTGGGTACACACAGTAACAATCTGTAGTATTCACTTATTCACCGAGTCCCTGTGTATTAGAGATAGTGTAGGTTCTTATTCACCCAGTCCCTGTGTATTAGAGATAGTATAAGTTCTTATTCACCCAGTCCCTGTGTTAGGATAGTGTAGGTTCTATTCACCCAGACCTTGTGTATTAGAGAGAGTGTAGGTTCTTATTCACCCAGCCCGTGTATTAGAGAGAGTGTAGGTTCTTATTCGCCCAGTTCCTGTGTATTAGAGATAGTGTAGGTTCTTATTCACACCGTTCCTGTGTATTATAGTAGTGAGGTTTATTACCCGTCCCTGTGTATTAGAGATTGTAGGTCTTATTCCCCCGCAGTTATTAGAGAGTGTAGGTTCTTATTCAACACTTGTGTATTAGAGAGAGTGTAGGTTCTTATTCGCCCAGTTCCTGTGTATTAGAGATAGTGTAGGTTCTTATTCACCCAGTTCCTGTGTTTTGAGATAGTGTAGGTTCTTATTCACCCACGTCCCTGTGTATTAGAGATAGTGTAGGTTCTTATTCACCCAGCCTGTGTATTAGAGATAGTAAGGTTTCTTATTCACCACAGTTCCTGTGTATTAGAGATAGTGTGGTTCTTATTCACCCAGTCCTTGGTGTATTAGAGATAGTGTAGGTTCTTATTCACCCAGCCCTGTGTATTAGAGATGTGTAGGTTCTTATTTACCCATCCGTTGTATATTAGACAAGTTTATTTTCTTATCACCAGTCCCTGTTGTATTAGAGATAGTGTAAGGTTCCTTATTCACCCCAGTCCCTGTGTATGAGAGAAGTATAGGTTCTTATTCACTCAGTTCCCTGTGTATTAGACATAGTGTAGGTTCTTTTCACCCAGTCCTTGTGTATTAGACAATAGTGTAGTTCTTATTCACACCAGCCCTGTGTATTAGACATAGTGTAGTTCTTATTCACCCAGCCCCTGTGTTTAGAGATAGTGTAGGTTCTTATTCACCCAGTCCCTGTGTATTAGACATAGTGTAGGTTCTTATTCACCAGCCCCTGTGTATTAGAGATAGTGTAGGTTCTTGCTCACCCAGTCTCTGTGTATTAGAGTTAGTGTAGGTTCTTATTCACCCAGTCCTTGTGTATTAGAGATAGTGTAGGTTCTTATTCACCCAGTCCTTGTGTATTAGAGATAGTGTAGGTTATTATTCACCCAGTCCCTGTGTATTAGAGATAGTGTAGGTTCTTTTCACCCAGTTCCCTGTATATTAGAGATAGTGTGTTTCTTATCTCACCCAGTCCTTGTGTTTAAAGATAGTGTAGGTTCTTTTCACCCGTCCCTGTTGTATTGAGATAGTGTAGGTTCTTATTTTATGATGTTTCCCAGCCCCTGTGTATTAGAGTTAGTGTAGGTTCTTATTCACCCAGTCCTTGTGTTTAGAAAAAGTGTAGGTTCTTATTCACCCAGTCCCTGTGTATTAGAGATAGTGTAGGTTCTTATTCACCCAGTCTCTGTGTATTAGAGATAGTGTAGGTTCTTATTACCCCAGTTCCTGTGTATTAGACAAGGTGTAGGTCCTTTTTAACCCAGTCCCTGTAATTAGAGATAGATAGAGATAGTGTAGTTTCTTATTCACCCAGTCCCTGTGTATTAGAAATAGTTAGGTTCTTATTCACCCAGTCCCTGTGTATTAGAGATAGTGTAGGTTCTTATTCACCCAGTTCCTGTGTATCAGAGATAGTGTAGGTTCTTATTCACCCAGTCCCTGTGTATTAGAGATAGTGTAGGTTCTTATTTACCCAGTTACTGTATATTAGACAAAGTGTAGGTTCTTATTCACCCAGTCCCTGTTGTATAGAGTAGTGTAGGTTCTTACCACCCGTCCCGTGTATTAGAGAAATATAGGTTCTTATTCACCCTTCCCTGTGTATTAGAGATAGTGTAGGGTTCTTATTCACCAGTCCTTGTGTATTAGAATAGCGTAGGTTCTTATATCACCCATTCCGTGTTATTAGAGATAGTGTAAGTTCTTATTCACCCAGTCCCTGTGGTATTAGAGATAGTAGTGCTTATCACACCAGTCCTGTGTTTAGAAATAGTAGTCCTTATTCACCCAGTCCTTGGTATTAGACATAGTGTGGTTTCTTATTCACCCAGCCCCCGTGTATTAGAGATAGTGTAGTTTTATTCACCCAGTCCCTGTGTATTAGACAAGTGTAGGTTCTTATTCACCCAGCCCTGTTTATTAGAGATAGTGTAGGTTTCTTGCTCACCACATCCCAGTGTATAGACCTAGTGTAGGTTCTTGATCACTCACCCGTCTCTGTGTATTAGGTTATATAGGTTCTTATTCACCCAGTCCTTGTGTATAGAGATAGTGTAGGTTCTTATTCACCCAGTCCTTGTGTATTAGAGATAGTGTAGGTTATTATTCACCCAGTCCCTGTGTATTAGAGATAGTGTAGGTTCTTATTCACCCAGTCCCTGTATATTAGACAAAGTGTAGGTTCTTATTCACCCGTCCACTGTGTATTAGAGATAGTGTAGGTTCTTATTCACCCATTCCCTGTGTATAGACATAGTGTGGTTCTTATTCCCCAGTCCCTGTATAATAGAGATACTGTATTTCTTATTCACCCAGTCTTGTGTATTAGAGATAGTGTAGGTTCTTATTCACCCAGTCCCTGTGTATTAGAGATAGTGTAGGTTCTTATTCACCCAGCCCCTGTGTATAGAGATAGTGTTGGTTATTACTCACCCAGTTTCTGTGTATTAGAGTTAGTGTGGGTTCTTATTCACCCAGTCCTTGTGTTTTAGAGAAAGTGTAGGTTCTTATTCACCCAGCCCTGTGTATTAGAGATAGTGTGGTTCTTATTCACCCAGTCTCTGTGTATTAGAGATAGTTAGGTTCTTATTACCCCAGTTCCTGTGTATTAGACAAGGTGTAGTTCCTTTTTACCCAGTCCCTGTATATTAGAGATAGATAGAGATAGTGGTAGGTCTTATTCACCCAGTCCCTGTGTATTAGACATAGATTAGGTTCTTTTTTACCCAGTTACTGTGTATTAGAGAAAGTGTAGGTTCTCTCACCCAGTCTGTGTATATTAGAGAACGTAATATTTCTTGCTCAACCAGTCCCGTGTATTAGAGAAAGTGTGGGTTCTTATTCACCAAGTCCCTGTGTATTAGAGATAGTGTAGGTTCTTATTCACCAAGTCCCTGTGATAGAGATAGTGTAGGTTCTTATTCACCCAGTCCCTGTGTATTAGAGATAGTGTAGGTTCTTATTCCCCCAGTCCCTGTGTATTAGAGATAGTGTAGGTTCTTATACATCCAGTTCCTGTGTATAGAGCAAGTGTAGGTTCTTATTCACCCAGCCCTGGTGTATTAGAGAGAGTGTAGGTTTTTATTCACCCTGTCCCTGTGTATTAGAAAAAGTGTAGGTTCTTATTCACCCAGTCCCTGTGTATTAGAGATAGTTTAGGTTCTTATTCACCCAGTCCCTGTGTATTAGAGATAGTGTAGGTTCTTATTCACCCAGCCCCTGTGTATTAGAGATAGGTGTAGTTCGTATTCACCCAGTGCATGTGTATAGAAGATGTGTAGGTTCTTATTCACCCAGTCCCTGTATATTAGAGATAGTGTAGGTTCTTATTCACCCAGCCCCTGTGTATTAGAGATAGTGTGGTTTCTTAATCACCCAGTAACTGTGTATTAGAGCAGTTGTAGGTTTTATTCACCCAGCCCTGTGTATTAGAGATAGTGTAGGTTCTTGCTCACCAGTCCCTGTGTATTAGAGAAGTGTAGGTTCTTATTAACCCAGTCTCTGTGTATTAGTGTAGGTTCTTATTCACCAGTTACTGTGTATTAGAGATAGTGTAGGTTCTTATTCACCCAGCCCTGTGTTTTAGAGATATTGTAGGTTCTTGCTCACCCAGTCCCTGTGTATTGAGAAAGTGTAGGTTCTATTCACCCAGCCCCTGTGTATTAGAGATAGTGTAGGTTATCTTCACCCAGTCTCTGTGTATTAGATAGTGTAGGTTCTTATTCACCCAGTCCCTGTGTATTAGAGATAGTGTAGGTTCTTATTCACCCGCGCCCCTGTGTATTAGAGATAGGGTAGGTTCTTGCTCACCCAGTCCCTGTGTATTAGAGAAAGTGTAGGTTCTTATTCAACCCAGTCTCTGTGTATTAGAGATAGTGTAGGTTCTATTCACCCAGCCCTGTATTTAGAGATAGTGTAGGTTTCTTGCTCACCCAGTCCCTGTGTATTAGAGAAAGTGTAGGTTCTTATTCACCCAGTCCCTGTATATTAGAGATAGTGTAGTTCTTATTCACCCAGTCTCTGTGTATTAGAGATAGTGTAGGTTCTTATTCACCCCAGTCCCTGTTATTAGAGATAGTGTAGGTCTTATTCACCCAGGCCCTGTGTTATTAAGATAGTGTTGGTTATTACTCACCCATCCTGTGTATTAGAGTTAGTGTAGGTTCTTATTCACCCAGTCCTTTGTTTTAGAGAAAGTGAGGTTCTATTCACCTCCCTGTGTATTAAGATAATGATAGGTTCTTATTCACCCATTCTCTGTGTAGTAGATAGATAGTTAGGTTCTTATTACCCCAGTTCCTGTGTATTAGACAAGGTGTAGGTCCTTTTCACCCACCAATCCCTGTATGTTAGAGATAGATATAGATGTGTAGGTCTTATTCACCAGTCCTGTGTATTAGAATAGTTGTAGGTTCTTATTTACCCAGTTACTGTGTATTAGAGAAATGTAGGTTCTCTCACCCAGTCTGTGTATATTAGAGAACGTATAGGTTCTTGCTCAACCAGTCCCTGTGTATTAGAGAAAGTGTGGGTTCTTATTCACCAAGTCCCTGTGTATTAGAGATAGTGTAGGTTCTTATTCACCCAGTCCTGTGTAATTAGAGATAGTGTAGGTTTCTTATTCACCCAGTCCCTGTGTATTAGAGATAGTGTAGGTTCTTATTCATCCAGTCCCTGTGTATTAGAGATAGTGTAGGTTCTTATACACCCAGTTCCGGTTATAGGAGCAGTGTAGGTTCTTATTCACCCATCCCCGGTGATTAGAGTAGTGTAGGTTCTTATTCACCCTGTCCCTGGTATTAGAGATAGTTAGGTTTCTTATCACCCAGTCCCTGTGTATTAGAGATAGTGTAGGTTCTTATTCACCCAGCCCCTGTATTAGAGATAGTGTAGGTTCGTATTCACCCAGTGCATGTGTATTAGAGATAAGTGTAGGTTCTTATTCACCAGTCCCTGTATAGAGAGATAGTGTAGGTTTCTTATTCACCCAGTCCCTGTGTTAGAGATAGTGTAGGTTATCACCCAGTCCTGTTTATAGACTGTAGGTTCTTATTCATCCAGTCCCTGTGATTAGAGATAGTGTAGGTTCTTATACACCCAGTTCCTGTGTATTAGAGCAAGTGTAGGTTCTTATTCACCCAGCCCCGGTGTATTAGAGATAGTGGAGGTTCTTATTCACCCTGTCCCTGTGTATTAGAAAAAGTGTAGGTTCTTATTCACCCAGTCCCTGTGTATTAGAGATAGTTTAGGTTTCTTATTCACCCAGTCCCTTTGTATTAGAGATAGTGTAGGTTCTTATTCACCCAGCCCCTGTGTATTAGAGATAGTGTGGTTCGTATTCACCCAGTGCTGTGTATTAGAGATATGTTAGGTTCTTATTCACCCAGTCCCTGTATATTAGAGATAGTGTAGTTTCTTATTCACCCAGTCCTTGTTTATTAGAGATAGTGTAGGTTCTTATTCACCCAGTCCCTGTGTATTAGAGATAGTGTAGGTTCTTATTCACCCAGCCCTGTGTATTAGAGATAGTGTGTTATTACTCACCCAGTCTCTGTGTATTAGAGTAGTGTAGGTTCTTATTCACCCAGTCCTTTTGTTTTAGAGAAAGTGTAGGTTTCTTATTCACCCCGTCCCTGTGTATTAGAGATGTGTAGGTTCTTATTCACCCAGTCTCTGTGTATTAGAGATAGTGTAGGTTCTTATTACCCCAGTTCCTGTGTATTAGAAAAGGTGTAGGTCCTTTTTACCAATCCCTGTATGTTAGAGATAGATAGAGATAGTGTAGGTTCTTATTCACCCAGTCCTGTGTATTAGAAAATAGTGTAGGTTCTTATTTACCCAGTTACTGTGTATTAGAGAAGTGTAGGTTCTCTCACCCAGTCTGGTTATATTAGAGAACTATAGGTTCTTGCTCAACCAGTCCCTGTGTATTAGAGAAAGTGTGGGTTCTTATTCACCAAGATCCTGTGTATAGAGATAGTGTAGTTCTATTCCCAGTTCCCTGTGTATTAGAGATATGTAGGTTCTTTTCACCCAGTCCCGTGTATTAGAGATAGTGTAGGTTCTTATTCATCCAGTCCCTGTGTATTAGGAGATAGTGTGAGGTTCTCTTATACACCCGTTCCTGTGTATTAGAGCAAGTGTAGGTTCTTATTCACCCGCCCCGGTGTATTAGAGATAGTGTAGGTTCTTATTCACCCTGTCCCTGTGTATTAGAAAAAGTGTAGGTTCTTATTCACCCAGTCCCTGTGTATTAGAGATAGTTTAGGTTCTTATTCACCCAGTCCCTGTGTATTAGAGCAAGTGTAGGTTCTTATTCACCCAGCCCCTGTGTATTAGAGATGTGTAGGTTCGTATTCACACCTGCATGTGTATTAGAGATAGTGTAGGTTCTTATTCACCCAGTCCCTGTATTTAGAGATAGTGTAGGTTCTTAATCACCCAGTAACTATGTATTAGAGCAAGTGTAGGTTGTTATTCACCCAGCCCCTGTGTATTAGAGATAGTGTAGGTTCTTGGTTTTGCTCACCAGTCCCTGTGTATTAGAGAAAGTGTAGGTTCTTATTCACCCATTCTCTGTGGTATTATAGAAGTGTAGGTTCTTATTCACCCAGTCCCTGTGTATTAGAAAGTGTAGGTTCTTATTCCCCCCACCCCTGTGTATTAGAGATAGTGTAGGTTCTTATTCACCCAGTCCTCTGTGTATTAGAGAAAGTGTAGGTTCTTATTCACCCCAGTTACTGTGTATTAGAGATAGTGTAGGTTCTTATTCAACCCAGTCCCTGTGATTAGAGAAAGTGTAGGTTCTTATTCACCCAGCCCCTGTGTATTAGAGATAGTGTAGGTTCTTATTCACCAGTCTCTGTGTATTAGAGTTAGTGTAGGTTCTTATTCACCCAGTCCCTGTGTATTAGAGAAGTGTAGGTTCTTATTCACCCAGTCCCTTTGTATTAGAGAAAGTGTAGGTTCTTATTCACCCAGTCCCTGTGTATTAGAGGATAGTGTAGGTTTTATTCACCCAGCCCTGTGTATTAGAGATAGGGTAGGTTCTTGCTCACCCAGTCCCTGTGTATTAGAGAAAGTGTAGGTTCTTTTCACACCCAGTCCTGTGTATTAAGAAGATAGTGTAGGTTCTATTCACCCAGTCTCTGGTATTAGAGATGTGTAGGTTCTTATTCACCCAGTCCCTGTTGTTAGAGATAGTGTAGGTTCTTATTCACCCAGCCCCTGTGTATTAGAGATAGGGTAGGTTCTTGCTCACCCAGTCCCTGTGTATTAGAAAAGTTGTAGGTTCTTATTCACCCAGTCTCGGTGTATTAGAGAAGTGTAGGTTCTTATTCACCCAGTTACTGTGTATTAGAGATAGGTAGTTCTTATCACCCAGCCCCTGTATTTTAGAGATGTGTAGGTTCTTGCTCACCCAGTCCCTGTGTATTAGAGAAAGTGTAGGTTCTTAGCACCCAGCCCTGTGTATTAGAGATAGTGTAGGCTTATTCACCCAGTCTCTGTGTATTAGAGATAGTGTAGGTTCTTATTCACCCAGTCCATGTGTATTAGATATTGTGGTTCTTATTCACCCAGTCCCTGTGTATTAGAGATAGTGTAGGTTCTTATTCACCCAGTCCCTGTGTATTAGAGATAGGTAGGTTCTTATTCACCCAGTCCTTGTGTATTAGAGATAGTGTAGGTTCTTATTCACCCAGTCTCTGTGTATTAGAGATAGTGTAGGTTCTTATTCACCCAGTTACTGTGATTAGAGATAGTGTAGGTCGATTCACCCAGTTACTGGTTTTAAGAGTAGTGGTCGGTTCTTATTCACCCAGCCCCTGTTTATTAGAGATAGTGTAGGTTCGTATTCCCAGTCTCTGTGTATTAGAAATAGTGTAGGTTCTTATTCACCCAGTCCCTGTGTATTAGAAATAGTGTAGGTTCTTATTCACCCAGTCCCTGTGTATTTGAGATAGTGTAGGTTCGTATTTACCCAGTTACTGTGTTTTAGAGATGTGGTAGGTTCTATTCACCCAGTCCCTGTGTATTAGAGATAGTGTAGGTTCTTATTCATCCAGTCTCTGTCTATTAGAGATAGTGTAGGTTCTTATTCACCCAGTCCCTGTGTATTAGAGATAGTGTAGTTCTTATTCATCCAGTCCCTGTGTATTAGAGATAGTGTAGGCTCTTATTCAACCAGTCCCTGTGTTTTAGAGATAGTGTCGGTTCTTATTCACCCAGTCCTGTGTATTAGAGATAGTGTAGGTTCGTATTACCCAGTCTCTGTGTATTAGAGATAGTGTAGATTCTTATTCACCCAGTCCCTGTGTATAGAGATAGTGTCGGTTCTTATTCACCCAGCCCTGTGTATTTTGAGATAGTGTAGGTTCGTATTCACCCAGTCCTGTGTATTAGAGATAGTGTTGGTTCTAACTCACCCAGTCCCTGTGTATAAGATAAGTGTTGGTTATTACTCACCCGTCCTGTGTTATTAGAGAAAGTGTAGGTTCTTGCTCACCCCGTTCTTGTATATTAGAGATAGGTGTAGGTTCTTATTCCTCAGTCCCTTGTATTAGAGATAGTGTAGGTTCGTATTCACCCAGTTACTGTGTTTTAGAGATAGTGTCGGTTTTACTCACCCTTCCGGTTAGTTTGAGATAGTGTAGGTTCGTATTCACCCACGTCCCTGTGTATTAGAGATAGTGTTGGTTTAAACTCACCCAGTCCTGTGTATAAGATTAGTGTTGGTTATTATACAATCGCTTGTATTAGAGATGTGTGGGTTATTACTCACCCATTCCCTGTATATTAGGGATAGTGTGGTTATTACTCACCCAGCTCCCTTTATTAGAGAAGTGTAGTTCTTATTCACCCAGTCCCTGTGAATTAGAGATAGTGTAGGTTTTTTTCACCCAGTCCCTGTGTATAAGAGATAGTGTTTGTTATTACTCACCCAGTACTCCCTGTGTATAAGAGATTAGTGTTGGTTATTCTCACCCAGTCCCCTGTGTATTAGAGATAGTGTAGGTTCTTATTCACCCAGTCCCTGTGAATTAGAGATAAGTGTAGGTTCTTATTCACCCAGTCCCTGTGTTTAGAGATAGTGTGGTTTCTATTCACACCAGTCTCTGTGTATTAGAGATAGTTAGGTTCTTATTCACCAGATTACTCTGTGTATTAGAGATAGTGTAGGTTCGTATCACCCAGTTACTGTGTTTTAGAGATAGTGTGGTTCTTATTACCAGCCCCGGTTATTAGAGATAGTGTAGGTTTACTATCACCCAGTACTGTGTTTAGAGATAGTGTGGTTTTATTCACCCAGTCCCTGTGTATTAGAGTAGGGTTCGTATTACCCAGTTCTGTGTAGAGAAGTGTAGGTTCTTATTCACCCAGTCCCTGTGTATTAGAATCATTGTAGGTTCTTATTCACCCAGTCCCTGTGTATTTGAGATAGTGTAGGTTCGTATTTACCCAGTTACTGTGTTTTAGAGATAGTGTAGGTTCTTATTCACCCAGTCCCTGTGTATTAGAGATAGTGTAGGTCTTTTCAACCATGCCCTGTGTATTAGAGATAGTGTCGGTTCTTATTCAACCAGTCCCTGGTATTGAGATAGTGTAGGTTCGTATTACATACCAGTTCTCTGTGTATTAGAGATAGTGTAGGTTCTTATTTCACCCATCCCTGTGTTAGAGATAGTGTAGGGTTCTATTCATCCATCCCCTGTGTATTAGAGATAGTGTAGTTCTATTCACCCAGTCCCTTTGTATAGAGATAGTGTAGGTTCGTATTACCCCAGTCTCTGTGTATAGAGAATGTAGGTTCTTATTCCCCCAGTCCTGGTGTATTAGAGATAGTGTGTTTTATTCATCCAGTCTCTGTGTATTAGAGATAGTGTAGTTCTTATTCACACCCAGTCCCTGTGTATTAGAGATAGTGTAGGTTCTTATTATCCAGTCCCTGTGTATTAGAGATAGTGTAGGTCTTATTCCTCAACCAAGTCCCTGTGTATTAGAGATAGTGTGGTTCTTATTCACCCAGTCCTGTGTATTAAGGATAGTGTAGGTTCGTATTTCACCCAGTCTCTGTGTATTAGAGATAGTGTAGATTCTTATTCACCCAGTCCCTGTGTATTAGAGATAGTGTAGTTCTTATTCACCCAGCCCTGTGTATTTGAGATAGTGTAGGTTCGTATTCACCCAGTCCCGTGTATTAGAGATAGTGTAGGTGTTATTCACCCAGTCCCTGGTTGTAGAGATATAGTGTTGGTTGTTACTCACCCAGTCCCTGTGTTTAGAGATAAGTGTAGGTTCTTTCTCACCCCGTTCTGTTATATTAGATAGTGTAGGTTCTTATTCAACCAGTCCCTGTGTATTAGAGATAGTGTAGGTTCTTATTCACCCATTCTGTGTATTGAGATAGTGTCGGTTCTTATTCACCCACCTGTTTATTATGACGTATAGTGTTAGGTTCGTATCACCCAGTCCTGTGTATTAGAGATAGTGTATTGGTTATAATCACCCAGTCCCTGTGTATTAGATATAGTGTTGGTTATTACTAACCCAGCCGCTGTGTATTAGAGAGGTGGGTGTATTACTCACCCGTCCTGTTATTAGAGGATAGTGTTGGTTTATGTACTACTCACCCAGTCCTCTGTGTATTAGAGATAGTGTAGGTTCTTATTCACCCAGTCCCTGTGTAATTAGAGATAGTGTAGGTTCTTATTCACCCAGTCCCTGTGTATTAGAGATAGTGTTGGTTATTACTCACCCAGTCCCTGTGTAAGAGATTAGTGTAGGTTCTTATTCACCCAGTCCCTGTGTATTAGAGATAGTGTTGGTTATATTACTCACCCAGTCCCTGTGTATAATAGATAGTGTTGGTTATTCACTCACCCCGTCCCTGTGTATAAGATGATGTGTGGTTTCTTATCACCCAGTCCCTGTGTATTAAGATAGTGTTGGTTTTACTCACCCAGTTCCTGTGTATAAGAATAGTTGTGGTTCTTATTCACCCAGTCCCTGTGTATTAGAGATAGTGTTGGTCTTATTACTCACCAGTCCCTGTGTATAGAGATAGTGTGGTTATTACTCACCCAGTCCCTGTGTATAAGAATGTGTAGGTTTTTATTCACCCAGTCCTGTGTATTAGAGATAGTGTTGGTTATTACTCCACCAGTCCCTGTGTATAAGATATGTGTGGTTTTAATCACCAGTCCCGTGTATTAGAGATAGTGTTGGTTATTACTCACCCAGTCCTGTGTAAGAGATAGTGTTGGTTATTACTCACCCAGTCCCTGTGTATAAGAGATAGTGTAGGTTTTTATTCACCCAGTCCTGTGTATTAGAGATAGTGTGGTTATTACTCACCCAGTCCCTGTGTATAGAGATAGTGTTGGTTTTATTCACCCAGTCCCTGTGTATTAGAGATAGTGTTGGTTATTACTCACCCAGTCCCTGTGTATTAGAGATAGTGGGGTTCTTATTCACCCAGTCCCTGTGTATTAGAGATAGTGTAGGTTCTTATCACCCAGTCCCTGTGTATTAGAGATAGTGTAGGTTCGTATTCACCCAGTTACTGTGTTTTAGAGATAGTGTCGGTTCTTATTCACCCAGCCCCTGTTTATTAGAGATAGTGTAGGTTCGTATTCACCCAGTTACTGTGTTTTAGAGATAGTGTCGGTTCTGGGTGTTTCACCCGTCCCTGTGATAGAGAGATAGTGTAGGTTCGTATTTACCCGTCTCTGTGATTAGAGATAGTGTAGGTCTTCGTATCACCAGTCCCTGTGTATTAGAAATAGTGTAGGTTCTTATTCACCAGTCCCTGTGTATAGAGATAGTGTAGGTTCGTATTTACCAGTTTACTGGTGTTTTAGAGATAGTGTAGGTTCTTATGCACCAGTCCCCTGTGTATTAGAGATAGTGTAGGCTCTTTTCACCAGTGGCCTGTGGTATATAGAGAGATAGTGTCGGTTTTATTCACCCAGTCCCTGTGTATTAGAGATAGTGTAGGTTCGTATTTACCCAGTCTCTGTGTATTAGAGATAGTGTAGGTTCTTATTCACCCAGTCCCTGTGTATTAGAGATAGTGTAGGTTTCTTTTCATTCCAGTCCCTGTGTATTAGAGATGTGTAGTTCTTATTCACCCAGTCCTGGTATTAGAGATAGTGTAGGTTCGTATTTACCCGTCTCTGTGTTTAGAGATAATGTAGGTTCTTATCACCCAGTCCCTGTGTATTAGAGATAGTGTAGGTTCTATTCATCCAGTCTCTGTGTATTAGAGATAGTGTAGGTTCTTATTCACCCAGTCCCTGTGTATTAGAGATAGTGTAGGTTCTTATTCATCCAGTCCTGTGTATTAAGATAGTGTAGGCTCTTATTCAACCAGTCCCTGTGTATTAGAGATAGTGTCGGTTCTTATTCACCCAGTCCCTGTGTATTAGAGATAGTGTAGTTCGTATTTACCCAGTCTCTGTGTATTAGATAGTGTAGATTCTTATTCACCCAGTCCCTGTGTATTAGAGATAGTGTCGGTTCTTATTCACCCAGCCCTGTGTATTTGAGATTAGTAGGTTCGTATTCACCCAGTCCCTTGTATTAGAGATAGTGTTGGTTATAAACTCACCCAGTCCCTGTGTATAAGATATAGTGTTGGTTATATACTCACCCAGTCCCTGTGTATTAGAGAAAGTGTAGGTTCTTGCTCACCCGTTCTTGTATATTAGAGATAGTGTAGGTTCTATTCATCCAGTCCCTGTGTATTAGAGATAGTGTAGGTTTCTATTCACCCAATTATGTGTTTTAGAGATAGTGTCGGTTCTTATTCACCCAGCCCCTGTTATTTGAGATAGTGTAGGTTGTATTCACCCATCCCTGTGTATTAGAGATAGTGTTGGTTTATAACTACCCGTCCCTGTGTATAAGATATAGTGTTGGTTATTACTAACCCAGCCGCTGTGTATTAGAGATAGTGTGGGTTATTACTCACCCAGTCCCTGTATATTAGGGAGAGTGTTGGTTATTACTCACCCAGTCTCTGTGTATTAGAGATAGTGTAGGTTCTATTCACCCAGTCCCTGTGAATTAGAGATAGTGTAGGTTCTTATTCACCCAGTCCCTGTGTATTAAGATAGTGTTGGTTATTACGCACCCAGTCCTGTGTATAAGAGATAGTGTAGGTTCTTATTCACCCAGTCCCTGTGTATTAGAAGATAGTGTTGGTTATTACTCACCCAGTCCCTGTGTATAAGAGATAGTGTTGGTTATTACTCACCCAGTCCCTGTGTATAAGAGATAGTGTAGGTTTTTATTCACCCAGTCCCTGTGTATTAGAGATAGTGTTGGTTATTACTCACCCAGTCCCTGTGTTATAAGAGATAGTGTGGTTCTTATTACCCAGTCCCGTGTAATTAGAGATAGGTGGTTATTCTCACACAGTCCCTGTGGTAAAGATAGTGTTGGTTATTACTCACCCAGTCCGTGTATAAGAGATAGTGTACGTTTTTATTCACCCAGTCCCTGTGTATTGAGATAGTGTTGGTTATTACTCACCCAGTCCCTGTGTATAAGAGATAGTGTGGTTTCTTATTCACCCAGTTCCTGTGTATTAGAGATAGTGTTGGTTATTACTCCACCCAGTCCCTGTGTATAAGAGATAGTGTGGTTCTTATTCACCCAGTCCCTGTGTATTAGAGATAGTGTTGTGTATTACTCACCCAGTCCTGTGTATAGAGATAGTGTTGGTTATTACTCACCAGTCCATGTGTATAAGAGATAGTGTCGGTTCGTATTCACCCAGTCCCTGTGTATAAGAGATAGTGTAGGTTCTTATTCACCCAGTCCCTGTGTATTAGAGATAGTGTGGTTCTTATTCACCCAGTCCTGTGTATTAGAGATAGTGTGGGTTATTACTCACCCATTCCTGTATTAAGGGATAGTGTTGGTTATTACTCACCCAGTCCTGTGTATTAGAGATAGTGTAGGTTCTTATTCACCCAGTCCCTGTGTATTAGAGATAGTGTTGGTTATAACTCACCCAGTCCCTGTGTATAAGAGATAGTGTTGGTTATTACCACCCAGTCCCTGTGTATAGAGATAGTGTAGGTTCTTATTCACCCAGTCCCTGTGTATTAGAGATAGTGTTGGTTATTACTCACCCAGTCCCTGTGTATAAGAGATAGTGGTGTTTCTTATTCACCCAGTCCCTGTGTATTAGAGATAGTGTTGGTTATTACTCACCCAGTCCTGTGTTTAAAGAGATTAGTGTTGGTTGATTACTTCACCCAGTCCCTGTGTATAGAGATAGTGTGGTTCTTATTCACCCAGTCCTGTGTATTAGAGATAGTTGTGGTTATTCTCACCCAGTCCTGTGTATAGAATAGTGTGGTTCTTATTCACCCAGTCCCTGTGTATTAGAGATAGTGTTTGTGATTACTCACCCATCCCGTGTATTAGAGATAGTGTTGGTTATTACTCACCCAGTCCCTGTGTATAAGAGATAGTGTAGGTTTTTATTCACCCAGTCCCTGTGTATTAGAGATAGTGTTGGTTATTACTCACCCAGTCCCTGTGTATAGATATAGTGTGGTTCTTATTCACCCAGTCCCTGTGTATTAGAGATAGTGTTTGGTTATTACCCCCAGTCCCTGTGTGTAAGAGATAGTGTGGTTATTACTCACCCAGTCCTGTGTATAAGAGATAGTGTAGGTTTTTATTCACCCAGTCCCTGTGTATGAGAGATAGTGTTGGTTATTACTCACCAGTCCCTGTGTATAAGAGATAGTGTGGTTCTTATTCACCCAGTCCCTGTGTATTAGAGATAGTGTTGGTTATTCCTCACCCAGTCCCTGTGTATAAGAGATAGTGTGGTTCTTATTCACCCAGTCCCTGTGTATTAAGAGATAGTGTGGTTATTACTCACCCAGTCCCTGTGTATAAGAGATAGTGTGGTTCTTATTCACCCAGTCCCTGTGTATTAGAGATAGTGTAGGTTCTTATTCACCCAGCCCCGTTTATTAGAGATAGTGTAGGTTCTATTCACACCAGTTACTGTGTTTTAGAGATAGTGTTCGGTTCTTATCACCCAGTCCCTGTGTATTAGAGATAGTGTAGGTTCGTATTTACCCAGTCTCTGTGTATTAGAGATAGTGTAGGTTCTTATTCACCCAGTCCCTGTGTATTAGAAATAGTGTAGGTTCTTATTCACCCAGTCCCTGTGTATTAGAGATAGTGTAGGTTTTCGTATTTACCCAGTTACTGTGTTTAGAGATAGTGTAGGTTCTTATTCACCCAGTCCCTGTGTATTAGAGATAGTGGTAGGCTCTTTTTCAACCAGTGCCTGTGTATAGAGATAGTGTCGGTTCTTATTCACCCAGTCCCTGTGTATTAGAGATAGTGTAGGTTCGTATTTACCCAGTCTCTGTGTATTAGAGATAGTGTAGGTTCTTATTTACCCAGTCCCTGTGTATTAGAGGCTAGTGTAGGTTCTTATTCATCCAGTCCTGTGATTAGAGATAGTGTAGGTTCTTATTCACCCAGTCCCTGTTGTAGTTAGAGATAGTGTAGTATGTTTTCTATTTACCCAGTCCTGTGTATAGAGATATGTAGGTTCTTTATTCACCCAGTCCCTGTGTATTAGAGATAGTGGTAGTTTTTATTCACCGTCTCTGTGTATTAGAGATAGTGTAGGTTCTATTCACCCAGTCCCTGTGTATTAGAGATAGTGTGGTCTTATTCATCCAGTCCCTGGTATAAAGATAGTGTAGGCTCTTATTCAACCACCGTCCGGTGATTAGAGATAGTGTAGGTTCTTATTCCCCAGTCCCTGTGTATTTAGAGATAGTGTAGGTTCGTATTACCCAGTTCTCTGTGTATTAGAGATAGTGTAGATTCTTATTCACCCAGTCCCTGTGTATTAGAGATAGTGTCGGTTTCTTATTCCCACCCAGCCCTGTGTATTTGAGATGTTGGTTCGTATTCACCCAGTCCCTGTGTATTAGAGATAGTGTTGGTTATAACTCACCCAGTCCCTGTGTATAAGATATAGTGTTGGTTTTACTCCACCAGTCCCTGTGTATTAGAGAAAGTGTAGGTTCTTGCTCACCCCGTTCTTGTATATTAGAGATAGTGTAGGTTCTTATTCATCCAGTCCCTGTGTATTAGAGATAGTGTAGGTTCTTATTCACCCAATTACTGTGTTTTTTAGAGATAATGGGTCGTGTTCTTATTCACCCAGCCCTGTGTATTGATAGTGTAGGTTGTATTCACCCAGTCCCTGTGTATTAGAGATAGTGTTGGTTATAACTCACCCAGTCCCTGTGTATAAGATATAGTGTTGGTTATTACTAACCCAGCCGCTGTGTATAGTAGAGATAGTGTGGGTTTTACTCACCCAGTCCCTGTATATTAGGGATAGTGTTGGTTATTACTCACCCAGTCCCTGTGTATTAGAGATGTGGTAGATTCTTATTCCCAGTCCCTGTGAATTAGATGATAGTGTTAGGTTTCTTATTCACCCAGTCCCTTTGTATTAGAGATAGTGTTGGTTTTACTCACCCAGTCCCTGTGTATAAGAGATAGTGGAGGTTTATCACCCGTCCCTGTGTATTAGAGATAGTTTGGTTATTACTCCACCAGTCCCTGTGTATGAAGAGATAGTTGGTTGGTTATTACTCACCCAGTCCCTGTGTATAAGAGATAGTGTGGTTTTTATCCCAGTCCCTGTGTATTAGAGATAGGTTGGTTATTACTCACCCAGTCCTGTGTATAAGAGATTTAGTGTGTTCTTATTACCCGTCCTGTATTGAGATAGTGTGGTTATTACTCCCCACCCCTGTTAAGAGATAGTGGTGTTTCCACCCAGTCTGTGTATAGAGATAGTGTACGTTTTTATTCACCCAGTTCCTGTGTATTAGAGATAGGTTGGTTATTTACTCACCCAGTCCTGTGTATAGAGATAGTGTGGTTCTTATTCACCCAGTTCTTGTATTGAGTAGTGTTGGTTTTTACTCACCCAGTCCCTGGTATAAGAGATAGTGTTGTTCTTATTCACCAGTCCTGTGTATTAGAGATAGTGTTGGTTATTACTCACCCAGTCCCTGTGTATAAGAGATAGTGTTGGTTATTACTCACCCAGTCCATGTGTATTAAGAGATAGTGTCGGTTCGTATTCACCCAGTCCCTGTGTATAAAGATAGTGTAGGTTCTTATTCACCCAGTCTCCTGTGTATTAGAGATAGTGTGGTTCTTATTCACCCAGTCCCTGTGTATTAGAGATAGTGTGGGTTATTACTCACCCATTCCCTTGTATTAGGGAAGTGTTGGTTATTACTCACCCAGTCCCTGTGTATTAGAGATAGTGTAGGTTCTTATTCACCCAGTCCCTGTGTATTAGAGATAGTGTTGGTTATTACTCACCCAGTCCCTGTGTATAAGAAATGTGTTGGTTCTTACTCAACCCAGTCCCTGTGTATTAGAGATAGTGTAGGTTCTTATCCTCACCCAGTCCCTGTGTATAAGAGATAGTGTTGGTTATTACTCACCCAGTCCCTGTGTATTAGAGATAGTGTAGGTTATTACTCACCCAGTCCCTGTGTATTAGAGATAGTGTTGGTGATACTCACCCGTCCCTTGTTTATTAGAGATAGTGTAGGTTATTACTCACCCAGGTCCCTGTGTATATAGATAGTGTTGGTTTATTACTCACCCAGTCCCTGTGTATTAGAGATACGTGTTGGTTTTATTACCACCCAGTCCCTGTTTAAGAAATGTGTTGGTTATTAACTCACCAGTCCCTGTGTTAGAGATAGTGTAGGTTCTTATTCACCAGTCCCTGTGTATAAGAGATAGTGTTGGTTATTACTCACCCCAGTCCCTGTTGTATTAGAGATAGTGTTGGTTATTCTCACCACCAGTCCCTGTATATAGGGATAGTGTAGGTTTACTCCCAGTCCCCCTGTGTATTAGAGATAGTGTGGTTCTTAATTCACCCAGTCCCTGTGTAATAGAGATAGTGTAGGTTATTACTACCCAGTTCCCTGTGTATTAGAGATAGTGTATTCTTATTCACCCAGTCCCTGTGTATTAGAGATAGTGGTAGGTTATTACTCACCCAGTCCCTGTGTATAGAGATAGTGTAGGTTCTTATTCACCCAGTCCCTGTGTATTAGAGATAGTGTAGGTTATTACTCACCCAGTCCCTGTGTATTAGAGATAGTGTAGGTTCTTATTCACCCAGTCCCTGTGTATTAGAGATTAGTGAAGTTATTACTCACCCAGGTCCTGTGTTTTAAAAGTATTTGTTCAGTTAATAACTGTTTAGCTGTGAAAGTAAAGACAGAATATCTGTGACTAGAGAGGATCATGGGTAATGAACCTGATTAGGAGACGGGAATGGATATTCTGCCTACTCTAATACATTATAACATACAGAATAGGACTCACCGGTTGCTCATGTTTCCTGCATCCTGTCTCATCTTCTGCTTCTGTCCTCTGGCATCTTTCTACAACCATAACGCTCTATACAAAACCCAACACAGGCAATCCGAGCTCAATGCATCCGTGTCGCTGGGTGCATCACCTCCAGGAAAGTCAGATCCTTCCCTGAACATCCAGTGTCTCCCAGCAAAGCCTACAGCTCGGATTCCCAGACACTGACAGCCGACCAATCCGCATCTGCTAATCACTATTCCAGCACAGAGAGCAGCCCCATTCCTTAGCCCATACACATTACTGACTGCAGCCAATTCCTTATCCTATACACATCATTAACAACTTGCCACCCATTCCTTATCCTATACACATTACTGACTGCCACCCATTCCTTATCCTATACACATTACTGACTGCCACCCATTCCTTAACCTATACACATTACTGACTGCCACCCATTCTGTATCCTAGACACATTACTGACTGACACCCATTCCTTATCCTATACACATTACCGACTGTCACCCATTCTGTATCCTATACACATTACCGACTGCCACCCATTCCTTATCCTATACACATTACTGACTGCCACCCATTCTGTATCCTATACACATTACTGACTGACACCCATTCCTTAACCTATACACATTACCGACTGTCACCAATTCCTTATCCTATACACATTACTGACTGTCACCCATTCCTTATCCTATACACATTACCGACTGCCACCCATTCCTTATCCTATACACATTACTGACTGCCACCCATTCCTTATCCTATACACATTACTGACTGCCACCCATTCCTTATCCTAGACACATTACTAAGCATGTCACCCATTCCTTATCCTATACACATGGCGACGCCCACCCATTTCCTTATCCTATCACTTACTGACTGCCACCATTCCTTATCCTATACACATTACTGACTGCCACCCATTCCTTATCCTATACACATTACTGACTGTCACCCATTCCTTATCCTATACACATTACTGACTGCCACCCATTCCTTATCCTATACAGCCCACACTTTCTTTCTCTTCCATGAAGTTATGGCCAGTGCTTGGTTCCTGGCACCTTATCACAGCTCTGCTTTATCCTTTAAACATCCAAATGCTAATCCACCACAGTTCCCTGGCTTTGCCTTTAACACTGATTGGTGACACAAGATGACATCAGTTGCAGTCCTGACCAACCATAACCCAGCAGTGTGATGTCAAATCTCCTACCGCTGGTAACCCTTCTCCTGTGGAAAGAAGTAGGGTTTCCAGTTGGGTTGTTTTGATGCAATGTCATTTCTTAGAATTAAACACCAACATTGCAGCAATGTGGCAGCACCTCCCGATTTCTTAACCCTTCTGTATCTGTTGGGCCGTTGTTAATATCCACCATCCACTCTCTGGTTGTTGTTCCTTACAATACGTCCTTCCCCTGTATCTCTCCCACACCTTGACAGAAGGAAGTATCGCTGTTAGCTGCCTTTAACCCCTCGTAGCCCTCCATGCACAGCCGGACTCTCAATCATACTATGAGAGATGGAGACTGTAAAAACTGGTCCCTTGGGAGTTAATTTGAAACAGCGAAGCTCTTCTGCTTTCAGGCATGAAATTAAATGGATTATAACCCACACAATGGTTCAGTTACGGTGTGAAGTAACCCTTTGTGGCCCAGGATCTGAACCATTCCATCTGTGTCCTACCAATGGCCTACTTCTGTGTCGATTTTCCTTCTTCCACCCTACTAAACCATTCCAGTGACTTCCTTTTCACGATATGTTTTTATTGCTTTAGTTTCCCCTTTGAAATCTTGTACTTTGGTGATACTCCAGTAGAATTGCAGCTGTTTGTAGTGGAAATGGCAGTTCAGACGGATCATTATTTCCTCATCAGGCACTGCCATAGACGTACCTTGGGCTACATTACTCATCAGGGATGAGAAATGGAATGAAACTGCTAGGACACTAATGTAAATTCTTCTAACACAGAAGATTCACCCCTTTGTGTGTCCAGCCAAGTTCTGTCCTGACGATTCCCATCCCCGGTCCTTGACCTTCCACTGATGGAAATGTCCTCTGATATGGTTTTGAAACTGACACTACCTCGCATGATGTGATATTCCAGTTGTATCCACTCAATCATGGAGGATGTGCTATGGGATAAATCATGCTACAACAGGATTTAGACATTGAACTGGTTGTGAATTCCGTTTGGTTGCGCATCAATGGTGAAAAAAGACGTGTCTAGCGCTCATAAGGCGGTACGAGGGGGGTTCAAAGCATAGATTTACGTTATTCCGGGTTGGCCAATCCCCGGTGCGATTGGAAGCTGATTGACTCTCCCATTCGAGGAACGAATATATCCGATTGGTTCTGAAGGTTGATTGTGGCCGATTTGTATTCTAATCACCTGACCGTTTGGATGGGTCCAATCAAAATAGATTTTTAAGGCAAGCGGAAGTCACCTACATCTCGCATACAAATCGCCTGTGCGTTTTTTTGTGCATTTTTTTACCATGTGCTCCGTGTCCTATGGTTCCGCGTTGTTGAGACGGCCATTCCAGGGGGATTTTAAATGACAAATGCAACTTTAAAAATCGCACGCCCTGTTTGATTTGTGTTTCCTGATTGTATCCGCTTGCGTCCGATTTCTCATGCTCACCCAATATACTTGTATTTAAGTGTGATTTTGGACAGAAACGTTATCAATTGTAGCGTACACCGTACCGCTATGGACTACCCTTAAATTACTATGTTAATGTGCACGCAGATCTATATGGTTGTTGTAAATTAGATAAACACACACTAAAACAATCCACTACTGATTTGCCTGACTTCCTCTTTCCCATGATGCTCTGCGGCTTGGTGACATCATCATTAATGTCCTAATGGGATTTTGGAGTAGAAGGTGTTACAAACAGCAGAGGAGGCCCTTGGAAAACTAGGAGGGCAAACCCACAATCCCATCAATGTCTATAGAGGTGGCAGATTGGCATTATCATAGTAGGCCTTTATTAACTAAGAATGAACTATTAGATAGAATATATTTACATGGTCACTATAGGCCCTATATTATACTGGAATGACTCTTTATGAATAATTGACATGGTCCACTATAGGTCCTTATTATACTGTGAATGAACTTTATAATAGAATATATTTGCCATGAGTCACTATAGCACCTTATTATACTGTGAATGACTATTATATAGAATATATTGACATAACACCCTATAGGCCCTTATTATACTGTGAATGCCATTCTATAGAATTACACCGTTTGTGGACATGATCACTATAAGGCCCTTATTATACTGTGAATGAACTATTATATAAATAATTGACATGGTCACCATATCCCGTATTATAATACTGTTATGACTATTATCTAGAATAATATTGACATGGTCACTCATAGGACCTTAATTATACAACTGTTAATGGCTTATTATATAGTAATATATTTGACTGATCACCATAGCCCGTATTATAACTGTGAATTACTTATATAGAATATATTGACAGGGTCACCATAGGCCCTTAGTATCTGTGAATGCATTATATAGAATATAATTGAACATGATCACCCTAGCCCTTATTCTCTGTGAATTGACTATTATAGAAAATATATTGACATGGTCACATAGGCCCTTATTATACTATACTGTGAATGACTATAATATAAATATATTGACATGGTCACCACAGGCCCTTATTATACTGTGCATGACATTATATAGAATATATTGACATGGTGCACCATAGCCCTTATTATACTTGTTTAATGACTATTAGATAGAATATATTGCCATGGTCAACCATAGGCCCCTTATTATACTGTTAATGGCTATTATATAGAATATATTGACCAGGTCACCATAGGCCCTTATTATACTGTGAATGGCTATTTATAGAATATATTGACTGGTCCCCAAGGTCCCTTATTATACTGTGAATGACTATTATATAGAATATATTGACCTGGTCACCTAGGGCCCTTATTATAACTGTGAATGACCTAGTATATAGAATATATTGACAATATAACTCTAGGCCCCTTATTATACTGTGAATGACCTATTATATAGAATATATTGACATGATCACTATAGCCCTTATTATACTGTGAATGACATTTATATAATAATTAAACCTGGACAATAGAGGCTGTGTATAACGGTGTATATGACTTTATATAGAATAATATAACTACTGGCACCAAGGGTGCTATGGTGATACATGTAATGACATTTATATAGAATCTATTGACATGGTCACTAGAGGCTGCCCTATTAAACTGTGAATTAACTATTATATAGAAATATATTGACATTGTCACATAGCCCTTATTATACTGTGAATTACTATTATATATAGACTTATTGACATGGTCACCAATAGGCCCCTTATTATACTGGTGACTGGCTATTTATATAGAATATATTGACAGTCACTATCGGCCCTTATTATACTTTTAATGGCTATTATATAGAATAATATTGACATGGTCCACCATAGGTTCTTATTATAACTGTGAATGGCTATTATATAGAATATAATTGACATGGTCACCAGATGTCCTTATTAATACTGTGAATGACTATTATATAGAATATATTGACATGGTCACCATAGGCCCTTATTATACTGTAATGCTATTATATAGAAATATATTGACAGGGTCACCATAGGTCCCTTCTTATCTGTGAATGACTATTAATAGAATATATGACCTGGTTCACCATAGGCCCTTATATACTGTGAATGACTATTATACAGAATATTTGACATGGCCCTATAAGGCCCTCATTATTACTGTGAATGACTATTATATAGAATATATTGAATGGTCACTAGAGGCCCTTATTTTACTTTGTAATGACTATTATCAGAATTATTGGCATGATCACGAGAGGCCCTTATTATACTGTGAATGACTATATATAGCAATATATTGACATGATCACTATCCAGGCCCTTATTATACTGTGGAATGACTATTATATAGATATAATATGACATGGTCACCATAGGCCCTGTATTATACTGTGAATGACTAATTAATATAGAATATATTGACATGGGCACTATAGTCCTTATTATACTGTGATGACTATTATATAGATATATGACATGGTCACTATAGGCCCTTATTTATACTGTGAAATGACTATTATATAGAATATAATTGACATGGTCACCATAGCCCTTATTCTACTGTGAATGACTATTATATAGAATATATTGAACATGGTCACTAATGCCCTATTATACTGTGAATCTATTTATAAAATATAGAATATATGACATGTCACTATATGCCCTTATTCATACTGTGGAATTACTATTATATAAATATATGGACATGGTCCCCATAGCCCTTATTATACTGTGAATTCTATTATGAGAATATATTGACATGGTCACCATAGGCCCTTATTATACTGTGAATGGCTATATATAGAATCTATTGACACTGGTCACTATAGGCCCTTATTATACTGTGAATGGCTTTATATAGAATAATCTTGACATGGTCACCATAGGTTTTTCTATTATACTGGTGAATGAAATGGACATTATATCGAATATATTGAACATGGTCCCCATAGGTCCTTGTATACTGTGAATGGCCTCTTATATGAACTAATATTGACATGGTCACCATAGGCCCTTATTATACTGTGAATGGCTATTATATAGAATATATTACATGGTCCCCATAGGCCCTTATTATACGGAAATGGCTATTATATAAATTTATTGGACATTGTCACCATAGGCCCTTATTATTACGTGATGACTATTATATGAATATATTGGACTGGCACTATGGCCCTTATTATACTGTGAATGACTATTCTATGAATATAATTTACAATGGTCACTATAAGGCCCTTATATACTGTGCATGACTATTATATAGATATATTTACATGTCACTATCGGCCCGTATTATACTGGTGAATTAACTATTGCTCTAGAATATATGACCTGGTCACCATAGGCCCGTATTATACGGTGAATGACTATTATATAGAATAAATATTGACATGGTCACCATGGCCCTTATTCTACTGTGGAATGACTATATTAGAATATATTGACATGTCCCAAGGCCCCTTATGTATTACTGTGAATGACTATTATATGTAGAATATATTGACATGGTCACCATAGGCCCTTAATTATACTGGTGAATGACTAATTATAATAGAATATATTGACATGGTCAACCATAGGCCCTTATTATCTGTGATACTATTATATGATATATTGACATGTCACCATAGGCCCTTATTAATACTGTGAAATGCTATTATATATAATATATTGACATGGTAACCATAGGCCTTATTATACTGTAGAGTGACTATTTTATAGAATCTATTGACATGGTCACTATAAGCCCTTATTATACGGTGAATGACTAGTATATAGAATATTTGACATGGTCACTATAGCCCCCCCCCCCCCTTTATTCTAGCTGTAATGACTATTATATAGAATATATTGACATGACACACCATAGCCTTATTCTACTGTGAATGCTATTTATAGAATATAGTTACATGAATCACTATGGCCCTTATTATCTGTGATGACTATTTAGATAGAATTAGTGACATGATCACTATAGGCCCTTATTATACTGTGAATGACTATTATATAGAATATATTTACATGGTCACCATAGGCCCTTATTATACTGTGAATGACTAGTTTATAGAATATATTGACATGATCACTATAGCCCTTATTATACTGGTGAAAGGACTTTAATATAGACATCTATTTGCATGATCCTAGAGGCCCTTATTTACGGTGAATGACTATTAATATAGAATATAATTGACATGGTCACCCTAGGCCTTAGTATTCCTGTGAATGACTATTATATAGAAATATTGACATGGTTTCACCATAGCCCTTATTATCTGTGAATGACTATTATCTATAATTATTGAACAATGATCACCATAGGCCCTTTATATCTGTGAATGACTATTCCTATCAATATATTGACATGGTCACAATAGGCCCTTACCACAGAACAATTCACCCTCCTCATTGCCCTGTACTTTAGATTGACACATCCTGCAGTCCACGTACAGGGCCCAGTGTACAGGACAGGAAGTCACATTGCTGTTTAGTTCCTTGTTACGAGTAATTCACATGACATACCTGGGGCCGAGACAGGAAGTTTAAGCTCGCTGGCGCACCAATCACATCTGGAAGCGTGCCTAGAGCCCCTCCCCCTATCAGTAAGCCAGATGGAGACACAGGTGTTATGGGCAGTTGGTACCTGTGTTTACATGTGGCTTATGGCCTGTCATCCTATGCCCATCTACCAGAGGTGAAAAGATTAATTTCATATTAAATATGCACTGGGACCTCCCAGCATGCCCTTGGGAGGATCCTGTAGTCTGTGGGTAATACTCGTGTTATTACACAGTACAGGGGTCGGATATCTTAAGTTCACGTCTGACATTGCCTGACCTTCCTTTCCCTTTGAATCATGTAAAACTTCCCCTTTGCCTTATAAAAGGCAAGTACTGATAGCAATAGTTTTGCAAACATTCGCCAAAAAATTTCCAGGGACACATTTCATAAATGAATGTGGCGGTCCACATTCTAGCCACGCCCAACTTTCATAAAGGTGACACCAACTGTGAACTGTCACTGATTTAAAAAAAAAACTATATTTATTTTGGTGCTAGACAGATAAAAGACAGATATCGATTATATAGAGAAGTGATTTAGATATAGACAGATAGATAGATGATAGATAGATAGATAGATATATATAGACTCGAGCGTGATAGATATAATTCCAGATAGATAGAATGATAGATAGACTAATTAGAGATAGATAGGAGCTCAAGATAGAATATATAGATAGAGAGCTAGATTGATTGACTAGCTAGATGAACCGATAGCTCGCGAGCTCGCTAGATCGATATCCATGCTAGCTAGCTCTCTCTCTCGCTCTCTCGCTAGCTTCGGCCGCTCCTGCTAGCGCAGCTAGATCAGCGCGATAGTTGATTGCCTCGCATCTGCTCCCGCTCGCTCTCGCGCTCGCTCGCTCCTCTCTCCTCGCTCGCCTGCTCGCTCGCTCGCTCGCTCGCTCCTGCTCTGTGCTCGCTGACTCGCTCGCTCGTGCGCGTGCTCGCTCCTTCTCGAATCGCTCGCTCGCGCGTGCTCCTCGCTCGCCGCTCGCTCGCTCGCTCGTGCTATCTCGCCTAGTGCTCCTCGCGCCCGCTCGTGGATACATTATAACATACAGAATAGGACTCACCGGTGCAATGTTTCCCTGCATCCTGCTCATCTTCTGCTTCTGTCCTCTGGCATCTTCTACAACCATAACGCTCTATACAAAACCCAACACAGG
The DNA here is from genome assembly GCA_019447015.1 of Hymenochirus boettgeri. Classification (NCBI taxonomy): domain Eukaryota; kingdom Metazoa; phylum Chordata; class Amphibia; order Anura; family Pipidae; genus Hymenochirus; species Hymenochirus boettgeri. The sequence goes on along the minus strand of JAACNH010001539.1, from coordinate 19,348 downwards.
CATCCTGAGCTCAATGCATCCGTGTCTCTTGGGTGCATCACCTCCAGGAAAGTCAGATCCTTCCCTGACATCCAGTGTCTCCCAGCAAAGCCTACAGCTCGGATTCCCAGACACTGACAGCCGACCAATCCGCATCTGCTAATCACTATTCCAGCACAGAGAGCAGCCCCATTCCTTAGCCCATACACATTACTGACTGCAGCCAATTCCTTATCCTATACACATCATATTACAAACTGCCACCCATTCCTTATCCTATACATATTACTGACTGCCACCCATTCCTTATCCTATACACATTACTGACTGCCACCCATTCCTTATCCTATACACATAACTGACTGCCACCCATTCCTTATTCTATACACATTACTGACTGCCACCCATTCCTTATTCTATACACATTACTGACTGCCACCCATTCCTTATCCTATACAGCCCACACTTTCTTTCTCTTCCATGAAGTTATGGCCAGTGCTTGGTTCCTGGGCACCTATCACAGCCTCGTGCTTTATCCCTTTAAACATCCAAAATGCTTAATCCACCACAGTCCCTGGCTTTGCCTTTAACACTGATTGGTGACACAAGATGACATCAGTTGCAGTCCTGACCAACCATAACCCAGCAGTGTGATGTCAAATCTCCTACCGCTGGTTAACCCTTCTCCTGCTGGAAAGAAGTAGGGTTTCCAGTTGGGTTGTGTTGATGCAATGTCATTTCTTAGAATTAAACACCAACATTGCAGCAATGTGGCAGCACCTCCCAGTTCTTAACCCTTCTGTATCTGTTGCCTTGTTAATATCCACCATCCACTCTCTGGTTTGTTGTTCCTTACAATACGTCCTTCCCTGTATCTCTCCCAGCACCTTACAGAAAGCAAGTATCGCTGTTAGCTGCCTTTAACCCCTTGTAGCCCTCCATGCACAGCCGGAATCTCAATCATAACTATGAGAGATGGAGACTGTAAACTGGTCCCTTGGGAGTTAATTTGAAACAGCGAAGCTCTTGCTGCTTTCAGGCATGAATTAAATGGATTATAACCCAACAATGGTTCAGTTACGGTGAAGTAACCCTTTGTGGCCAGGACTGAACCAGTCATTGTGTCTTCCAATGGCTACTCTGTGTGCGATTTCCTTCTTCCATCCTACTAACCATTCCAGTGACTTCTTTTCAGGAGATGTTTTTATTGCTTTAGTTCCCCTTTAATCTTGTACTTTGTGATACATCAGTATAATTGCAGCTGTTGTAGTGAAATGGCAGTTCAGACGGATCATTAGTTCTCTCCATCAGGCACTGCCATAGACGTACATTGGGCTACATTACTCCACAGGGAGTGAGAAATGATAGAAACTGCTAAAGGACAACTAAATGTAAAATTCTTCTAAACACAGAAATTCCCCCTTTGTGTGTCCAGCCAGGTCTGTCTGACGGATTCCCATCACCCTGTCCTTGACCTTCACACTGGATGGAAATGTCCCTGATGGTTTAAACTGACACTACTGCATGATGTGATATTTCCAGTGTATCCACTCATACATGGAGGATGTGATATGGGATAAATCATGCTAAACAGGATTAGAATCATGGAACATGTGTGTATTCCGTTTGGTGGCGCATCAAGGGTGAAAAAAGACGTGTCTGGCGCTCATAAGGAGCGTTAGCGAGGGGGTATCACAAGCATAGATTTCCGTTATTCGGGTGGCCAATCCCCTGTGCGATTTTTTCAAACAGAAGCTGATTGGACGATCCCATTCGAGGACGAATTATATTTCCGATTGGTCTGAAATGGGTTGATTGTGGCCGATTTGAGATTACTAGATCACCTGCACAGTTTGGATGTGTCAATCAAAATAGATTTTTAAGGCAAAGCGGAAGTCACGCTACATCTCGCATACAAATCGCTGTGCGTTTTTGTGCATTTTTACCATGTGCTCGTGTCCTTATGGTTCCGCGTTGTGTGACGGCCATTCCAGGGGGATTTTAAATGACAAATGCAACTTTAAAAAATCGCACGGCCTGTTGATTTGTGTCTGATTGTATCCGCTTGCGTCCGATTTTCTCATGCGCACCCATAGACTTGTATTAAGTGTGATTTGGACAGAAACGTTATCAGATTGTAGCGTACACCGTACCGCTATGGACTACCCTTAAATTACTATGTAATGGGCACGCAGATCTATATTGTTGTTGTAAAGTATATAAACACACACTAAAACAATCCAGCTACTGATTTGCCTGACTTCCTGTTTCCCATGATGCTCTGCGGCTGGTGACATCATCATTAAATGTCTAAATGGAGATTTGGAGTAGAAGGTGTTACAAACAGCAGAGGAGCCTGGGAAAACTAGGAGGGGCCAAACCCACAATCCCATCAATGTCTATAGAGGTGGCAGTATTGCATTATCCATGTAGGCCTTTATTATACTATGAATGACTATTATATAGAATATATTGACATGGTCACTATAGGCCCTTATTATACTGTGAATGACTATTATATAGAATATATTGACATGGTCACTATAGGTCCTTATTATACTGTGAATGACTATTATATAGAATATATTGACATGATCACTATAGGCCCTTATTATACTGTGAATGACTATTATATAGAATATATTGACATGATCACTATAGGCCCTTATTATACTGTGAATGACTATTATATAGAATATATTGACATGATCACTATAGGCCCTTATTATACTGTGAATGACTATTATATAGAATATATTGACATGGTCACCATAGGCCCTTATTATACTGTGAATGACTATTATATAGAATATATTGACATGGTCACTATAGGCCCTTATTATACTGTGAATGACTATTATATAGAATATATTGACATGGTCACAATAGGCCCTTACCACAGAACAATGTCACCCTCCTCATTGCCATGTACTTTAGATTGACACATCCCTGCAGTCACGTGACAGGGCCCATGTACAGGAACAGGAAGTCACTTGCTGTTATGTTCCTGGTTAGAGGAAGTCACATGACAATACATGGTGCAGAGACAGGAAGTTAAGCTCTCTGGCTGCACCAATCACATGACTGGAAGCTGTGCCTAGAGCCCCTCCCCCTACAGGAAGCAGATGGAGACACAGGTGGTTATGGGCCAGTTGGTACCTGTAGTTACATGTGGCTTATTGGCCCTGTCAGCCTATGGCCCAGCTACCAGAGGTGAATTACTTTCATATGAAATATGCACTGGGACTCCCAGCATGCCCTTGGGAGGATCCTGGTAGTCTGTGGGTATATCGTGTTATTACACAGTACAGGGGTCGGATATCTTAAGGTTACGTCTGACATTGCTCTGGAACTTTCCTTTCCCTTTGAATCATGTAAAACTTCCCCTTTGCCTTATAAAAGGCAAGTACTGATAGCATAGTTGCCAACATTCTCCAAAAATTTCCAGGGACACATTTCAGAAATGAATGTGCTGCCACAAATTCTAGCCACGCCCACTTTCATAAAGGTGACACCAACTTTTAACTGTCACTGATTTAAAAAAAAAAACTATATTTATTTTGTTGCTAGACAGATAGAAAGACAGAGATAGATAGATAGAGAGTGATAGATATAGACAGATAGATAGACACTATAGGGCCCTTATTATACTGTGAATGACTATATATGATAATGAGTACCTAGCTATTTAATGTGATGACATATAGATATATTACTAGGTCACCTATATCTTATTATACGTGGAAAACAGACACTAACCATTATATAGAATAATTGGACATGGTCACTATAGGCCCTTATTATACGTGTGAATGCCTATTATATAGAAATAAATTGAAATGAGGTCACTATAGGCCCTTATTATACGGAATGACTATTACTATAGACATATATTGACCTGAGTCTTCACCATAGGCCCTTATTATACTGTAATGACTATTTATAGAATATATTTGCATGATTACATAGCCCTTATATACTGGAATGACTATTATTAGAAATATTGACATGTCACTATAGGCCCTTATATAATGTGAATGACTATTATATAGAATATATTGGACATGGTCACATAGGCCCTTTATACTGTGAAATGACTATTATATAGAATATTGACATGTCCACCAAGGCCCTTAATACTGTGAAATGGCTGATTATATAGAATATATTGAGCATGTCACAATAGGCCCTTATATACTGTGAATGGCTATTATATAGAATATATTGACATGATCACATAGGCCCTTATTATACTGTGAATGACTAATTATAAGAAATATTGACATGGTCACTATAGGCCCTTATTATACTGTGAATTGACATTATATGAATATATTGACATGGTCACCATAGGCCATTATTATACTGGGAATGACTATTATATAGAATATATGACATGGTCAAATAGGCCCTTATTATACTGTGGAATGACATTATTAGAAGATATTGACATGGGGTCACCATAGGTTATTATTATACTGTGAATGACTATACTCTAGAATATATTGACATGGTCCATAGGCCCTTATTATACTGTGAATGACTATTATATAGAATATATGACATGGTCACATAGGCCTTATTATACTGTGAATGACTATTATATAGAATATATGACATGGTCACACCTAGGCCTTATTATACTGTGAATGGACTATTTATATAGAATATATTGACATGGTCACTATAGGCCCTTATTTTAACTGTGAATGGGATATTATATAGAATATATGACATGTCACCATAGCCTTCTATATACTGTGAATGACTTTTAATAGAATATATTGACATGGCACTATTAGGCCCTTATATACTGTGAATGACTATATATAGAATATATTGACATGGTCACTATAGGCCCTTATTATACTGTGAAGACTATTATTAGAATATATTGACATGATCACATAGGCCTTATTATACTGTGAAGACTATTATATAGAATAATTGACACTGTCACTATAGGCCTTATTTACTGTGAATGACTATTATTAGAATATATTGACATGGTCACATAGGCCCTTATTACTGTGAGATGCTATATATAGAATATATTTGACATGGTCACTATAGAGCCTCTATTATACTGTGAATGACTATATTAGCAATATATTGACATGTCAACCTAGGCCTTATTATAATTGTGAATGACTATTATATAGAATATATGGACATGATCACCATAGGTCCTTATTATACTGTGAATGACTATTATATAGAATATATTGACATGGTCACATAGGCCCTTATTATACTGTGACATGACTTTATATAGACATTATTGGACATGGTCACCATAGGCCCTTTTATACCCGTGACATTGGACTATAAGGCCCTTATTATACTGTGAATGACTATTATATAGAATATATTGACATGGTCACAATAGGCCCTTACCACAGAACAATGTCACCCTCCTCATTGCCATGTACTTAGATTGACACATCCCTGCAGTCACGTGACAGGGCCCATGTACAGGAACAGGAAGTCACTTGCTGTTATGTTCCTGGTTAGAGGAAGTCACATGACAATACATGGTGCAGAGACAGGAAGTTAAACTCTCTGGCTGCACCAATCACATGACTGGAAGCTGTGCCTAGAGCCCCTCCCCCTACAGGAAGCAGATGGAGACACAGGTGGTTATGGGCCAGTTGGTACCTGTAGTTACATGTGGCTTATTGGCCCTGTCAGCCTATGGCCCAGCTACCAGAGGTGAATTACTTTCATATGAAATATGCACTGGGACTCCCAGCATGCCCTTGGGAGGATCCTGGTAGTCTGTGGGTATATCGTGTTATTACACAGTACAGGGGTCGGATATCTTAAGGTTACGTCTGACATTGCTCTGGAACTTTCCTTTCCCTTTGAATCATTTAAAACTTCCCCTTTGCCTTATAAAAGGCAAGTACTGATAGCATAGTTGCCAACATTCTCCAAAAATTTCCAGGGACACATTTCAGAAACGAATGTGCTGCCACAAATTCTAGCCACGCCCACTTTCATAAAGGTGACACCAACTTTTAACTGTCACTGATTTAAAAAAAAAAACTATATTTATTTTGTTGCTAGACAGATAGAAAGACAGAGATAGATAGATAGAGAGTGATAGATATAGACAGATAGATAGAATGATAGATAGATAGATAGATAGATAGATAGATAGATAGCAGAGTTAGATAGATAGATAGCAGAGATAGATAGATAGATAGATAGATAGATAGATAGATAGCAGAGTTAGATAGATAGATAGATAGGAGATAAATGATAGAGAGATAGATAGAGAGATAGATTGATTGAATAGATAGATGACAGATAGATAGAATGATAGATAGATAGATAGATAGATAGATAGAGAGTGATAGATAGATAGATAGATAGATAGATAGAGAGTGATAGATAGATAGATAGATAGATAGAGAGTGATAGATAGATAGATAGATAGAGAGTGATAGATAGATAGATAGATAGATAGAGAGTGATAGATAGATAGATAGATAGAGAGTGATAGATAGATAGATAGATAGATAGATAGATAGATAGATAGATAGATAGATAGAGAGTGATAGATAGATAGATAGATAGATAGAGAGTGATAGATAGATAGATAGATAGAGAGTGATAGATAGATAGAAGATAGATAGATAGATAGTGATAGATAGAGATAGTGATACATAGAGATAGATAGTGATAAATAGAGTTAGATAGTGATAGATAGATAGATGATAGATAGATAGAGATAGATAGTGATAGATAGAGATAGAGATACATAGAGATAGATAGTGATAGAGATGGATAGTGATAGATAGTGATAGATAGAGAGATAGATATAGAGATAGATAGTGATAGGTAGATAGTGATGGGTAGATAGATAGTAATTGATAGATAGATGATAGATAGATAGATAGAGATAGCTAGATAGAGATAGTGATAGGTAGATAGTGATAGGTAGATAGTGATAGGTAGTTAGATAGTGATAGATAGATAGAGATAGATAGATAGAGATAGATAATAGATAGATGATAGATAAATATATAGTGATAGATAGATAGATAGAAAGATGAGAGATAGATAGTGATAGATATATAGATAGTGATAGATATATAGATAGATTGATAGATAGATAGATAGTGATAGATAGATAGATAGATAGATAGTGATAGATATATAGATAGATAGTGATAGATATATAGTAATAGATAGATAGTGATAGATAGATAGATGATAGATAGATAGTGATAGATAGATAGATAGATAGATAGTGATAGATAGTGATAGATAGATAGATGATAGATATATAGATAGATAGAAAGTGATAGATAGATAGATAGATAGATAGATAGATGATAGATAGATAGTGATAGATAAATAAATAGTGATAGATAGTGATAGATAGATAGATAGATGATATATATATAGATAGATAGATAGATAGATAGATAGATAGATAGATAGTGATAGATATATAGATAGATAGTGATAGATAGATAGTGATAGATAGATAGATAGTGATAGATATATAGATAGATTGATAGATAGAGTGGGTTGTTATTTATATCTGTATAATATATAGGTAGTATTTATACAGTATGGATATAGCGTGATCAGTACTGTCTGCTTGGTGGGTTGTTATTTATATCTGTATAATATATAGGTAGTATTTATACAGTATGGATATAGTGTGATCAGTACTGTCTGCTTGGTGGGTTGTTATTTATATCTGTATAATATATAGGTAGTATTTATACAGCGTGTACAGTACTGTCTGCTTGGGGGTTGTTTATTTATACTGAAATATAAGGTAGTATTATACAGATGGATATAGTGTTAAGTACTGTCTGCTTGGTGGTTGTTATTATATCTGTATAATATATAGGTAGTTTTATACAGTATGGATATAGCGTGATCAGTTACTGTCTGCTTGGTGGGTTGGTTATTTTATCTGTAATAATATAGTAGTGTTTATACAGTATGGATATAGCGTGATCAGTACTGTCTGCTTGGTGGGTTGTTATTTATATCTGTATAATATATAGGTAGTGTTTATACAGTATGGATATAGCGTGTACAGTACTGTCTGCTTGTGTGTTGTTTATTTATCTGTATAATATATAGGTAGTATTTATACGTATGGATATAGTGTGATCAGTACTGTCTGCTTGGTGGGTTGTTATTATATCTGTAATAATATAGGTAGTATTTATACAGTATGGATAAGCGTGTACAGTACTGTCTGCTTGGTGGGTTGTTATTTTATCTGTATAATATATGGTAGTGATTTATACGTATGGATATAGGTGTTACGTACTGTCTGCTTGGTGTTTGTTATTTATATCTGTAAATAATAGGTAGTATTTTATACAGTATGGATATAGTGTGATCAGTACTGTCTGCTTGGTGTTGTTATTTATATCTGTATAATATATAGGTAGTATTACAGTATGGATATGCGTGTCACTACTGTCTGCTTGGTGGGTTGTTATTTATATCTGTATAATATATAGGTATGTTTATACAGTATGGTATAGCGGTGACAGTACTGTCTGCTGTGGTGGGTTGTTATTTATATCGTATATATATGGTAGTGTTTATACAGTATGGATATAGGTGTATCAGTACTGTCTGCTTGTGTGGTTGTTATTTATTCTGTATAAATATATAGGTAGTTTTATCAGTATGGTATAGCTGATCAGTACTGTCTGCTTGGTGGGTTGTTATTTATATCTGTATAATATTAGGTAGTATTTACAGTATGTATAGGTGTATCAGTACTGTCTGCTTGGTGGTTGTTATTTATATCTGTATAATATTAGGTAGATTTTATACATTATGGATATAGCGGTACATACTGTCTGCTTGGTGGGTTGTTATTTATATCTGTATAATATATAGGTAGTTTTATACAGTATGGATATGCGTGTACAGTACTGTCTCTTGGTGGGTTGTTATTTATATCTGTATTATAAGGTAGTTTTATACAGTATGGATATAGCGTGTACAGTCCTGTCTGCTTGGTGGGTTGTTATTTATATCTTGTATAATATATAGGTAGTTTTATACAGTATGGATATAGCGTGTACATACTGTCTGCTTGGTGGTTGTTTTATTTATATCTGTATATATATAGGTAGTGTTTATACAGTATGGATAGCGTGTACAGTACTGTCTGCTTGTGGGTTGTTATTTATTCTGTATAAATATAGGTAGTTTTTTACAGTTAGGATTAGCGTGATCAGTACTGTCTGCTTGGTGGGTTGTTATTTATATCTGTATAATATATAGTAGTGTTTTATCAGTATGGATATAGTGTGATCAGACTGTCTGCTTGGTGGGTTGTTATTTATATCTGTATAATATATAGGTAGTTTTATACAGTATGGTAGAGTGATCAGTACTGTCTGCTTGGTGGGTTGTTATTTTATCTGATAATTAAGGTAGTATTATACAGTATGGATATAGGGTGACAGTACTGTCTGCTTGGTGGTTGTTTTTTTATATCTGTATAATATATAGGTAGTTTTATACAGTATGGATATAGCGTGATCAGTACTGTCTGCTTGGTGGGTTGTTATTTATATCTGTATAATATATAGGTAGTATTTATACAGTATGGATATAGTGTGTACAGTACTGTCTGCTTGGTGGGTTGTTATTTATATCTGTATAATATATAGGTAGTGTTTATACAGTATGGATATAGCGTGTACAATACTGTCTGCTTGGTGGGTTGTTATTTATATCTGTATAATATATAGGTAGTATTTATACAGTATGTATAGTGTGATCAGTACTGTCTGCTTGGTGGGTTGTTATTTATATCTGTATAATATATAGGTATTATTATACAGTATGGATATAGTGTGTACAGTACTGTCTGCTTGGTGGGTTGTTATTTATATCTGTATAATATATAGGTAGTGTTTATACAGTATGGATATAGCGTGTACAGTACTGTCTGCTTGGTGGGTTGTTATTATATCTGTATAATATATAGTAGTTTTATCAGTATGGTATATGTGTGATCAGTACTGTCGCTTGGTGGGTTGTTTTTATATCTGTATATAATATATAGGTAGTTTTATACAGTATGGATATAGCGTGATCAGTACTGTCTGCTTGGTGGGTTGTTATTTATTCTGTATAATATATAGGTAGTTTTTACAGTATGGATATACGTGTATCAGTACTGTCTGCTTGGTGGGTTGTTATTTATATCTGTATAATTATAGGTAGTGTTTATACAGTATGGATATAGCGTGATCAGTACTGTCTGCTTGGTGGGTTGTTATTTATATCTGTATAATATATAGGTAGTGTTTATACAGTATGGATATAGTGTTACAGTACTGTCTGCTTGGTGGGTTGTTATTATATCTGTATAATATATAGGTGTATTAACAGTATGGATATAGTGTGTACACTACTGTCTGCTTGGTGGGTTGTTATTTATATCTGTATAATATATAGGTGTGTTATACATTATGGATATAGCGTGTACAGTACTGTCTGCTTGGTGGGTTGTTATTTATATCTGTATAATATATAGGTAGTGTTTATACAGTATGGATATAGCGTGTACATACTGTCTCGTGGTGGGTTGTTATTTATATCTGTATAATATATAGGTAGTGTTTATACAGTATGGATATAGCGTGTACTAACTGTCTGCTTGGTGGGTTGTTATTTATATCTGTATAATATATAGTAGTGTTTATACAGTAGGGATAAGCGTGTCATACTGTCTGCTTGGTGGGTTGTTATTTATATCTGTATAATATATAGGTAGTTTTATACAGTATGATATAGCGTGATCAATTACTGCTGCTTGGTGGGTTGTTATTTATCTGTATAATATATAGGTAGTGTTTATACAGTATGGATATTGTGATCAGTACTGTCTGCTTGGTGGGTTGTTATTTATATCTGTATAATATATAGGTAGTTTTATACAGTATGGATATAGGTGTACAGTACTGTCTGCTTGGTGGGTGTTGTTATTTATATCTGTATAATATATAGTTAGTGTTTATACAGTATGGATATAGCGTGTCATACGTCTGCTTGGTGGGTTGTTATTTAATCTGTATTATATAGGTAGTGTTTATACAGTATGGATATAGCGTGATCAGTACTGTCTGCTTGGTGGGTTTGTTATTTATACTGTATAATATATAGGTAGTTTTATACGTATGGTTATAGCTTGTCAGTACTGCTGCTTGGTGGGTTGTTATTTATATCTGTATATATATGTAGTGTTTTATACAGTATGGATATAGCGTGATCAGTACTGTCTGCTTGGTGGTTGTTATTTATATCTGTATAATATAGGTAGTTTATCAGTATGGATAGGTGTACAGTCTGTCTGCTTGGGGGTTGTTATTATATCTGTATAATATATAGGTAGTGTTTATACAGTATGGATATGTGTGTACACTACTGTCTCTTGGTGGGTTGTTATTTATATCTGTATAATATATAGGTAGTTTTATACAGTATGGATATAGCGGTACAGTACGTCTGCTTGGTGGGTTTGATTTATATCTGTATAATATATAGGTAGTGTTTATACAGTATGGATATAGTGGATCAGTACTGTCTGCTTGGTGGGTGTTATTTATATTATCTGTATAATATAAGGTAGTGTTTATACAGTATGGATTAGCGTGATCAGTACTTCTGCTTGGGTTGTTATTTATATCTGTATAATATATGGTAGTGTTTTATCAGTATGGATATAGCGGTCTTAATGTCTGTTGGTGGGTTGTTTATTTATATCTGTATAATATAAGGTAGTGTTATACAGTATGGATTAGCGTTGATCAGTACTGTCTGCTTGGTGGGTTGTTATTATATCTGTATAATATATAGGTAGTGTTTATACAGTATGGATATAGCGTGACAGTACTGTCTGCTTGGTGGGTTGTTATTTATTCTGTATAATATATAGGTAGTTTTTATCCAGTATGGATATAGGCGTGATCAGTACTGTCTGCTTGGTGGGTTGTTATTTATATCTGTATAATATATAGGTAGTGTTTATACAGTATGGATAGCGTGATCGTACTGTCTGCTTGGTGGGTTGTTATTTAATCTGTATAATATATAGGTATGTTTATACAGTATGATTAGCGTGTCATACTGTCTGCTTGGGTGTTGTTATTTTATCTGTATAATATAGGTAGTATTTATACAGTATGGATATAGGTGTCAGTACTGTCTGCTTGGTGGGTTGTTATTTATATCTGTATAATATAAAGGTAGTGTTTATCAGTATGGATATAGCGTGATCAGTACGTCTGCTTGGTGGGTTTGTTATTTATATCTGTATAATATATAGGTAGTTATTTTATACAGTATGGATATAGCGTGTACAGTACTGTCTGCTTGGTGGTTGTTATTTATATCTGTATAATATATAGGTAGTGTTTATACAGTATGGATATAGCGTGTGATCAGTACTGTCTGCTTGGTGGTTGTTTTTTATCTGTATAATATATAGGTAGTGTTATACAGTATGGATATAGCGTGATCATACTGTCTGCTTGGTGTTTGTTATTTATATCTGTTAATATATAGGTAGTGTTTATACAGTATGGATATAGCGTGATCAGTACTGTCTGCTGTGGTGTTGTTATTTAATCTGTATAATATATAGTTAGTATTTATACATATGGATTATGGTTCAGTACTGTCTGCTTGTGTGTTGTTATTTATATCTGTATAATATATAGGTAGTATTTATACAGTATGGATATAGCGTGACAGTACTGTCTGCTGGTGGGTTGTTATATTCTGTATAATATAGGTAGTTTATACAGTATGGATATAGCGTGTACTACTGTCTGCTTGGTGGTTGTTATTTATATCTGTAAATTTATAGTTAGTATTTATACAGTATGGATATAGCGTGATCAGTACTGTCTGCTTGGTGGTTTGTTATTTATATCTGTATAATATATAGGTAGTATTTATCGTATGGATATAGCGGGTACAGTACTGTCTGCTTGGTGTGTTGTTATTTATATCTGTATAATATATAGGTAGTATTTATACAGTATGGATATAGCGTGATCAGTACTGTCTGCTTGGTGGGTTGTTATTTATATCTGTATAATATATAGGTAGTATTTATACAGTATGGATATAGTGTGTACATACTTCTGCTTGGGGGTTGTTTTTATTCTGTATTATATAGTGTATTTATACAGTATGGATATAGTGCGTACTAACTGTCTGCTTGGTGGTTGTTATTTATATCTGTATAATATATAGGTAGTATTTATACAGTATGGATATAGTGTACATACTGTCTGCTTGGTGGTTTGTTATTTATATCTGTATAATATATAGGTAGTTTTATACAGTATGGATATAGTGTGTACAACTGTCTGCTTGGTGGGTTGTTATTTATATCTGTATAATATATAGGTAGTGTTTATACGTATGGATATAGGTGTACAGTACTGTCTGCTTGGGGGGTTGTTATTTATATCTGTATAATATATAGGTAGTTTTATACAGTATGGATATAGTGTGACAGTACTGTCTGCTTGGTGGTTTGTTATTATATCTGTATAATATATGGTAGTTTTATACTATGGTATAGCTTGTACGTACTGCTGCTTGGTGGGTTGTTATTTATATCTGTATAAATTAGGTAGTGTTTATACAGTATGGATATACGTGTGATCAGTACTGTCTGCTTGGTGGGTTGTTATTTATCTGTATATATAAGGTAGTGTTTATACAGTATGGATATAGTGTGATCAGTACGTCTGCTTGGTGGGTTGTTATTTATATCTGTATAATATATAGGTAGTGTTTATCAGTATGGTATAGCGTGTACATACTGTCTGCTTGGTGGTTGTATTTATATCTGTATAATATATAGGTAGTGTTTATACAGTATGGATATATGTGACAGTACTGTCGCTTGGTGGGTTGTTTTTTATACTGTATTAATATATAGGTAGTGTTTATACAGTATGGATATAGTGTGTACACTACTGTCTGCTTGGTGGGTTGTTATTTATTATCTGTATATATAGGTAGTGTTTATACAGTATGGATATAGTGTGATCAATTGTCTGCTTGGTGGGTTGTTATTTATATCTGTAAATTATAGGTAGTGTTTATACGTATGGATATATGTGATCAGCCTGTCTGCTTGGTGGGTTGTTATTTATATCTGTATAATATATAGGTAGTGTTTATACAGTATGGATATAGCGTGTTACTACTGTCTGCTTGTGGGGTTGTTATTTATATCTGTTATAATATATAGGTAGTGTTATACAGTATGGATATAGCTTGATCGTACTGTCTGCTTGGTGGGTTGTTATTTATTCTGTATAATATATAGGTAGTGTTTATACAGTATGGATATAGCGTGATCAGTACTGTCTGCTTGGTGGTTGTTATTTATATCTGTATAATATATAGAGTTGTTTTATACAGTATGGAATACGTGTACTACTGTCTGCTTGGTGGTTGTTATTTATATCTGTATAATATATAGGTAGTTTTATACAGTATGGATATAGGTGTATCAGTACTGTCTGCTTGGTGGGTTGTTATTTATATCTGTATAATATATAGGTAGTTTATACAGTAGGATATAGCGTGATCAGTACTGTCTGCTTGGTGGTTGTTATTTATATCTGTATAATAGTAGGTAGTTTTATACATATGGATATAGCGTGTACTACTGTCTGCTTGGTGGTTGTTATTTATATCTGTATAATATATAGGTAGTATTTATACAGTATGGATATAGCGTGTACATACTGTCTGCTTGGTGGGTTGTTATTTATATCTGTATAATTATAGGTAGTTTTATACAGTAGGATTAGCGTGTACAGTACTGTCTGCTTGGTGGGTTGTTTATTTTATCTGTATAATATATGGTAGTGTTTATACAGTATGGATATAGCGTGTACATACTGTCTGCTTGGTGGGTTTGTTATTTATATCTGTATAATATATAGGTAGTGTTTATACAGTATGGATATAGTGTGTACATACTGTCTGCTTGGTGGGTTGTTATTATATCTGTATAATATATAGGTAGTATTTATACAGTATGGATATAGGTGATCAGTACTGTCTGCTTGGTGGGTGTTATTTATATCTGTATAATATATAGGTAGGTTTTATACAGTTATGGATATAGCTGTACATATACTGTCTGCTTGGTGGGTTGTTATTTATATCTGATAATATATGGTAGTGTTTATACGTATGGATATAGGTGTACAGTACTGTCTCTTGGTGGGTTGTTATTTATATCTGTAATAATATATAGGTAGTTTTATACAGTATGGATATAGCGTGTACAGTACTGTCTGCTGGTGGGTGTTATTTATATCTGTATAATATATAGGGTATGTTATACGTATGGATATAGCGTGTAACTACTGTCTGCTTGGTGGGTTGTTTATTTTATATCTGTATAATATATAGGGTGTTTTACAGTATGGATATAGCTGTACAGTACTGCTGCTGGTGGTGTTGTTATTTATATCTGTATAATATATAGGTAGTGTTTATACGTATGGATATAGCGTGATCAGTACTGTCTGCTTGGTGGGTTTTGTTTTATATCTGTATAATATATAGGTAGTGTTTATACAGTATGGATATAGTGTGTAGTACTGTCTGCTTGGTGGGTTGTTTTATTTATATCTGTATAATATATAGGTAGTGTTTTACAGTATGGATATAGCGTGTATCAGTACTGTCTGCTTGGTGGGTTGTTATTTAATCTTGTATATATATAGGTAGTTTTATACAGTTATGGATATAGGTGTACAGTACTGTCTGCTTGGTGGGTTGTTATTTATATCTGTATAATAATATAGGTATGTTTATACAGTATGGATATAGTGTGTACAGTACTGTCTGCTTGGTGGGTTGTATTTATATCTTTATAATATATAGGTATGTTTATACAGTATGGATATAGGGTGATCAGTACTGTCTGCTTGGTGGGTTGTTATTTATATCTGTATAATATATAGGTATGTTTATACAGTATGGATATAGCGTGATCAGTACTGTCTGCTTGGTGGGTTGTTTTTATATCTGTATAATATATAGGTAGTTTTATACAGTATGGATATAGTGTGATCAGTACTGTCTGCTTGGTGGGTTTGTATTTATATCTGTATAATATATAGGTAGTATTTATACGTATGGATATAGGTGTACATACTGCTGCTTGGTGGGTTGTTATTATATCTGTATAATATATAGGTAGTTTTATACAGTATGGATATAGCGTGTATCAGTACTGTCTGCTTGGTGGGTTGTTATTTATATCTGTATAATATAGTAGGTAGTTTATACAGTATGGATATAGCGTGTACATACTGTCTGCTTGGTGGGTTGTTATTTATATCTGTATAATATATAGGTAGTATTTATACAGTATGGATATACGTGTGTACAGTACTGTCTGCTTGGTGGTTGTTTATTTAATCTGTATAATATATGGTAGTATTTATACAGTATGGTATAGCGTGATCAGTACTGTCTGCTTGGTGGGTTGTTATTATATCTGTATATATATAGGTAGTATTTATACAGTATGGATATAGCGTGACAGTACTGTCTGCTTGTGTGTTGGTATTTATTTCTGTATAATATATAGGTATTTATACAGTATGGTATAGCGTGATCAGTACTGTCTGCTTGTGGTGTTGTTATTTTATCTGTTATATATAGGTAGTGTTATACAGTATGGATATAGCGGTACAGTACTGTCTGCTTGGTGGGTTGTTATTTATATCTGTATAATATATAGGTAGTGTTTATACAGTATGGATATAGCGTGTACAGTACTGTCTGCTTGGTGGGTTGTTATTTATATCTGTATAATATATAGGTAGTGTTTATACAGTATGGATATAGTGTGATCAGTACTGTCTGCTTGGTGGGTTGTTATTTATATCTGTATATTATAAGGTAGTAGTTTACAGTATGGATATAGTGGGTCAGTACTGTCTGCTTGGTGTGTGTTATTTATTATCTGTATAATAATAGGTAGTGTTTATACAGTATGGATATAGTGTGTACAGTACTGTCTGCTTGGTGGGTTGTTATTTATATCTGTATAATATATAGGTAGTGTTTATACAGTATGGTATATAGTGTGTACAGTACTGTCTGCTTGGTGTGTTGTTATTTATATCTGTATAATATATAGGTAGTATTTATACAGTATGGATATAGTGTGTACAGTACTGTCTGCTTGGTGGGTTGTTATTTATATCTGTATAATATATAGGTAGTGTTTTATACAGTATGGATATAGTGTGATCAGTACTGTCTGCTTGGTGGGTTGTTATTTATATCTGTATAATATATAGTATGTTTATACAGTATGGATATAGTGTGTACAGTACTGTCTGCTTGGTGTTTGTTTATTAATCTGTATAATATATAGGTAGTATTATACAGTATGGATATAGCGTGTACAGTACTGTCTGCTTGGTGGGTTGTTATTTATATCTGTATAATAATTAGGTATTATTTTATACAGTATGGATTAGTCGTGTACAGTACTGTCTGCTTGGTGGGTTGTTATTTATATCTGTATAATATTAGGTAGTTTTTATACAGTATGGATATAGGTGATCAGTACTGTCTGCTTGTGGGTTGTTATTTATATCTGTATAATATATAGGTAGTGTTTATACAGTATGGATATGGTGTACAGTACTGTCTGCTGGTGGGTTTTTGTTATATCTGTATAATATATAGGTAGTGTTTATACAGTATGGATATAGGTGATCAGTACTGTCTGCTTGGTGGGTTGTTATTTATATCTGTATAATATATAGGTAGTGTTTATACAGTATGGATATAGCGTGTACAGTACTGTCTGCTTGGTGTGTTGTTATTTATATCTGTATAATATATAGGTAGTGTTTATACAGTATGGATATAGCGTGATCAGTACTGTCTGCTTGGTGGGTTGTTATTTATCTGTATAATATATAGGTAGTGTTTATACAGTATGGATATAGCGTGATCAGTACTGTCTGCTTGGTGGGTTGTTATTTATACTGTATAATATATAGGTAGGTTTATACAGTATGGATATAGTGTACAGTACTGTCTGCTTGGTGTGTTTTATTTATATCTGTATAATATATAGGTAGTATTTTATACAGTATGGATATAGGTGACAGTACTGTCTGCTTGGTGGGTTGTTATTTATATCTGTATAATATATAGGTAGTGTTTATACAGTATGATATAGGTGTACAGTACTGTCTGCTTGGTGGTGTTGTTATTTTATCTGTATATATATAGGTAGTGTTTATACAAGTATGGAATTAGCGTGTACAGTACTGCTGCTTGGTGGGTTGTTATTTATATCGTATAATATATAGGTAGTTTTATACAGTATGGATATAGTGTGTACATACTGTCTGCTTGGTGGGTTGTTATTTATATCTGTAATATATGGTAGTATTTATACAGTTATGGATATAGCGTGTACAGTACTGTCTGCTTGGTGGGTTGTTATTTTATATCTGTATAATATAGGTAGTAGTATCAGTATGGATATAGGTGTACAGTACTGTCTGCTTGGTGGTTGTTATTTATATCTGTATAATATATAGGTAGTTTTATACAGTATGGATATAGGTGACAGTACTGTCTGCTTGGTGGTTTGTTATTTATATCTGTATAATATATAGGTAGTGTTATACAGTATGGATATAGTGTGTACAGTACTGTCTGCTTGGTGGGTTGTTATTTATATCTGTATAATATATGGTAGTATTTTACAGTATGGTATAGCGTGATCTACTGTCTGCTTGGTGGGTTGTTTTTATATCTGTATAATATATAGGTAGTGTTTTATACAGTATGGATATAGCGTGATCAGTACTGCTGCTTGGTGGGTTGTTATTTATATCTGTATAATATATGGTAGTTGTTTATACAGTATGGATATAGTGTGTACAGTACTGTCTGCTTGGTGGGTTGATTTATATCTGTATAATATATAGGTAGTATTTATACAGTATGGATATAGCGTGTACAGTACTGTCTGCTTGGTGGGTTGTTATTTATATCTGTATAATATATAGGTAGTATTTATACAGTATGGATATAGCGTGTACAGTACTGTCTGCTTGGTGGGTTGTTATTTATATCTGTATAATATATAGGTAGTTATTTATACAGTATGGATTAGCGTGTACATACTGTCTGCTTGGTGTGTGTTATTTATATCTGTATATATATAGTAGTTTTATATACAGTATGGATATAGTTGTACATACGTCTGCTTGGTGGTGTTTTATTTATATCTGCTATATAGGTAGTGTTTATACAGTATGGATATAGTGTGGTA